>PVLA01008106.1:0-23681 GCA_004027455.1 Hydrochoerus hydrochaeris
AATTTCCTATTAACTTAATCCAAAGCTCTGTAAAACCTACACTGTTTTACCATGACTGATTGTAATCAAATCTGGTTTGTTGGATCACTGTTTTGTATTCATAGATTTTATTCAAAGCTGTTATGATTGATAGTACCAAGTCTGAGAGTATAGGTAACTGCACTTAAGATGACAAGATCCACTAGAATATCCACTCTGGTTTTATTATTACCTGCCTTTGAAGTTTTATACTGTCTACAATGTTTTATTTTTACTAATATTGTTATTTACTGCTATACTCAATTATACTGCTATATTCAATGATGCCTGATGATATAGACATTCTATTGAAGATAATAAGAAACAACACAGTAAGCACTGTAGATCACCTTGTACTGTGGTTTTACATGACTTTTTGGTTTCATGTTTTTATAGGAATTTGTTTTGTCTTGTCTTGCTAAGTTTTGTTTCTCCCTCTAATACAGAAAGGATAGAAATACATGCAGAGATTCATGCATGTGTAGCTGTTTACACTCTCACTGTTTGACTATCTACTTTGTATGCTTTAATTTTGTAACTTGAACAACTACTTCTAAGAGGACAATATGTAATTTATTTACTAGTTATTTCTTATTGTTTATCTTTTTTTTGGAATTCTGTATTACATCTACCCTTTACATGCTTTTGTTTCTCTTTAAATAAATTAAAAGAAAATGAAAGAAAGAAAGAAAGAAAGAAAGAAAGAAAGAAAGAAAGAAAGAAAGAAAGAAAGAAAGAAAGGCTATGACTTCCCGGACCAGAAAAGTTTGCACATCAGAGCTGAAGCTCTGGCCTCTCAAAACATTAAATGCTGTCCCAGTTGTGTTACGCAGACTGGTCTTTCTGCATCTCCTTCTCTCTGCATATTGCAGAGGTGCTTTCAGGCCTCCTAGCTAGCCCAGCTCACAGCACTCAGGTATTTCCCACCATTCTCACAGTTACCATCTTCAAGCCACTCCTTTCTTCATGGGTTAATGAAAATCCAGGTTGGGCCCTGGGTTGAGGCTTTTGTTCTGATGAAGCTTCATCCTGGCTGGACTTAGGACGCCTTGACTTCCCATAACTATAATTACGTCTTAGTGTCTTTGTTCTTGCTATGGGTTGCATTGGACGTGGAGTTAACTTACTGGAATTCCAATAACTTTTCCATAGATTTACAAAAATAAACTTCCCAGATGGCAACGAGGTCTAGGAAGGGCTCTCTATAATTTATTGTACAGGTCTTCTTCCTTGTGAGAAGGCAGCATGCTGCTGGCCAGAATGCATGCATACTCTGGGTGTGAGACAGGCTGTCCTTCCAGTGGAGCCTTGACCTGAGGTTCTCAGGGTAAGGAATTCTTTGCTGTGATCTCTCACACAGCACTACTACAGACCAAGAGATAAGTCATGGCAAGGGCACTGTGGTAGTGGGTAATTGACCATCAGATGCACTGATTCTACCATGTATCACTCCACCTAGTGGCTGCCAACCTTGAAAGGGTAGATGCGATTTGCAGGTGACACCTGTGAAGAGAAAGGAAATGGTTTACTATCTTTCAAGGTACATTGTACTGCCTAAGTCAATGACCTTGGACAGGCAGGTGAGTCAACTAAATGTGACAAGCAAAAGGAGATACAGCATTGAGGTGTCTGTCAACAGTTCTTCTGTCTGGGTTTCCACATCTGTCCCCAGCTGCTGTGTTCACTCTTGAGAGCTCATAGTGATCCCTGCTCTAGAGAATTACCCTGAGACAACAGGAGCTCTCTTTTGTTTGTTTGTTTTGTTTTTCTTATTTTTTAAAATTTTATTTAAAGAGAGGGGAAAAAAAAACAGAAAAAAGGGTAGAAACAATACAGAATTTCAAAAAAAAACAGTAAGAAATCACTAGTTGATACATTATATATTGCCTTCTTGGATATAGTTGTTCAAGCTACAAAATTAAAGCATACAAAGTGGACACTCAAACAGTGAGGCTGCAAACAGTTCCGTTCACTGATCCAACACAAACTTAGCAACATGGTGATCAGTCCTACACACTTGAATACACATGCAGTTATATCCTTTAGAGCACTTTCTTTTTCCTCCTTTTACTTTTTAAGTCCATTATCCATTTAGTTATATCATGTTTCAGGTTGCTCAGTACCTTACTGATCTGTTTTGTTGTTGTTATTTACTTTTTTATTTTTTCTTCTTATTATTTTTTATTTATTTGTTTATTTTATTTATTTATTTTATTTTGAAGGTAGTAAAGTACAGCAGAACAAGATAGGACAAAGCCAATTGAGGCAGTGCAGTGAAATTGGTACAGAACCTCACAGCAAGTTATCGGGATAACAGCAATAGGTACAATAGTATATCTGGTTTTCTTCACAATAGTTGTTCCATCAATCAGGTAGAGCAATATCAAAGGAGATATCAAAATTATAAAAACAATATTGAATAGAGCAATACCATTGATCAGAACAGAGCAAAACAGATAAAAATATTTTCCTTCAAAGAGATGGCAGAAGAAAATCCCCCTTATTTGCTATATTGCATATAGTCAAACTCCCTCTGGCTCTCGCTCGCTATGGATGTATGATTCTGTACTGGTAGGCCCACAGCTACCCACCAGAGCAGCATGCTGGGAGCCTGTTTTCCCAGCACCTCAAGTTCCAACATGGCACAGATCTCAGGAAGTGCTGATATGGTTCTTGCCCTGGGGCGGCTGCAGCTTGGGAGGCCACATCCACTTACCAGAGCGGCGTGCTGGCTGCCTGTTTCTCTTTGGAACTGTACCCCTTAAATGGCCCATGAGCAATGGCTGGCTAGTCCAAGGTGTAAAAGGCCAGCTCTCTTGCCTTGGGAAGGTAACACTGTAGTCTGATCCATGCTCCCAAGCCCTTGTTCTGTGACCCAACCAAAGGGAGTCTCGCCCTGAGACCCTAACATTATTCTCCTCAGCCCCTTTCTTCCCCAGCAGCTCAACAAATCAGTTTCCCACAATCCTCATGGCAGGCTCTGCCACTACAGTGCTCCACCCAAGACCAGCAGCTCCTTTCTTGCCGTCTCTCAATGTTAGCCTTAGACCTTTTTCTCAGTTCATGGTCTCTTCCTTTGCATCTCAACCCCTCCTATCACCTCAGCCAAGAAGTTTTGATGATTCCCTAATACCTCTATCACCTATTTCAACTCCGTTCCTAAAGCCATTACCATACCCAAGGTCCACCTACAGTTCTCATTGGCACAACTTCACAGCTTCTTAACTTTTCTCTTAGCCCTGTTCTTATTCTTTTTGGATTCATTGTGATAGAGATGTATCTGAGTTACTTTCTTATTCCTGGGACAAAATACCCACCGCCCACAAGTTAAAGGAGAAAAGATCTATTCTGGTTCACAGTTGTAGAGGTTTCAGTCCATAGTTGGTTGGTTCCAAGGGTGGCATGGCAGAGGAGATACAGCTCATGGTGTGGTGGCAGGGAGGAGGAGAGAGATAGACTCTTTCAGGCCACACCCACAGCCTGTCACTTCCTCCAAACAGGCTCCACCTCTCAAAATCACACTTAGCTATAAAGTCATCTGTGGACTAATCCACTGATGAATATCATGGCCCCCTGATCCAGTTACCTCCCAAAAGCCCCACCAAGGACATGTGAGGCTTTGGGGAGACATCTAGGCACAAGCTATAACAAGATGCTATGATTTGGATATGATTTGTGTCCCAAAAGACCTTGAGCTGGAATCTTGGTTCCCAGTGGAACAATATAAAATAGTGGTGGGACCTTCAAGAGGTGGGGCCTAGTGGGAGGTGACTGGATCATGACTGCCTTTATGAAGGGGTAAAAAATGCTCATCTCACTGCAGTGGAACAGCCCATTAGGTGAGTTATCAGAATGAGCACAGGACCTCTGTTTCTCTATCTATCTATCATCTATCTATCTATCTATCTATCTATCATCTACCTACCTATCTCTATCTCTATCTCTATCTCTATCTCTATCTCTATCTCTATCTCCTTCTCCTTCTCCTTCCCTTCCTCCCTCCCTCCATCTCTCTCCTTGTTATGATCCAGACACAATTTCATTGAGGCCAACCAGATAAGGTAGCCTGATCATGGACTATTAGCCTCTAAAACTAAATGAGCTAAATAACATTTTCTCCTTATAAAGTACTCAGTCTCCAATAATTTGTTATAGAAACACAGAACAGACTAAGACAAGAGACTTTGGCCATTCCTTCATATCTGGATCTCCTAACCTTCCATGAACTTGGGAACATCATGCCTCCCCATCATTCTCAGGTGGACCCATGTGCAATGTTCTGAAAAATGAGTTGTTGGCCTAAAGTGTGTCATTGCTAGGTCAAAGCCTTTATTTATTGCCATTGTGAGGCCCTCCCGAGTGCCCTTCCCTTGACACAGTGACAAAGAAGGGGACAACTAAAGAATAATGGAACCTCTGTCATCCTGGGTCCCTCAGTAACCTCTTGCCCTGAGGCTTCCTCTGGTCTATGCTGGAAATGTAGAATGAAAAAAAGGAATCTTGTTCATGGTAAGTCAAGGATGTGAGAGTCAACTTG
The DNA here is from genome assembly GCA_004027455.1 of Hydrochoerus hydrochaeris. NCBI lineage: Eukaryota > Metazoa > Chordata > Mammalia > Rodentia > Hydrochaeridae > Hydrochoerus > Hydrochoerus hydrochaeris. The sequence continues at coordinate 4,556 of PVLA01008106.1, forward strand.
TTCCTGCAGCAAACTTGTTCCCGTTCTGACTACTCCACCAGTGTCACCAATCCTAATGCCATTTCACGAGCACGTAAGGTGCTATACTAATTGCTATATTTGCTTAATTTTTCTTTATTAAAACAAAGCTACAAAGCTTTACAGAAGAGAGAAATGAGGAGCAGAAATGTGAAACACAGTCACCAATGGTTATCCACAGGGGATTTTGCCAGGGCTCCTATCACAGATATGCACAGAACCCTACGTAAGGGATGTTCAAGTCCCTTGGATAGGTTGGCAAATTTGCATATAACCTACACACATCCTCCCATGAACTTTAATCATCTCCATATTAATTGTAACACTAAATGCAATGTAAATAAGATACAGATAGGTGGTGTGTTATTTAGGGCATAATGACAATAGTCTCTACATGTTTACAACTAACATATTTTTTCAAACGTTTTCAATTCACAGTTGGTTGGGTCCACTGGCATAGGACTCCTGGATACAGAGAGCTGACAATAATTGACTGAAAAAGGAATTTCCAACCAAAATGCCTAGAGTATCAGATAGGGAAAGGATCTTGATGAATAATCCAGGTGTCACATACAATTTGAACAAATTAAGTGCTCAGGAATAGGAGTGTTGCTCCTGTTCCTTAAGGTACAGGCTTTCTCAGTGCTTCCCACAAAACATCACCTTCTTGATTTACTATTCATTTTGGCAAGAGACAAGACATGCTAGTTTTCTGGGACTGTCATAAACTATTATGACAAAATCTGTGATTTAAAACAAGGTAAACTGCAGGGCATGGTAGTAAATGGCTATAGTGTTAGCACTTGGGAGGCTGAGGTTGATAGTGTGGTGATTTCAAAGCCAGCCTGAAGCATAGCAAGAACCTGTCTTAAAAAATAAAAATAAAAACAAAAACGCCAACTCGTTATCTTCCATTTCCTAAGGCCAGAAGTTCAAAACAGGTCTGACTGGGCTTGAAATCAAGGGTTAATGTTATTGTTTATACCTAGATGTTCCCCCCAAAGCCTCATGTGGACATAGGTGGGACTTTTGGGAATGACTGGATCATGGGAGTGTGGTGCTGGATCACAGGTGTGTGATATTGGATTAGCCACTGATTGGTATAACATAGTTCTGGATGGGGTGATGGATTTACTGAAGAGGATAGAACCACCCAATTTGTGCATGGCACCAGCCAATAGGCTTGCAGCCTGGATGGAATAAAAAGGGAAAGAAGAAGAAAGTCTTGCTGCTTCCTGCCTGCTCTGCCATGTACTGTGCCTCCTCCGCCCTGCCCCTCTGCCATGCTGTTCTGCCTTGGAGCCAGCCAACTATGGACTGAAGCCTCTACAAACTGTGAGCTAAAACAAACCTTTGCTCCTTTAACTTGTAAGTGTTGGATATTCCATCCCAGCAATGAGAAAGTAAATAAGACATGTCACAGGCACCATCCATGTTCCTTTCTGGGGCTCTGGGAGGTTATTGTTCTCTGGCCTTGTCTCTCTTCCCATAACTCCTTTCATCTTCAAAGTTGGTTGTGGCTGGTGGAGTCTTTCTCCTATCCCACCACAGACATGGATTCTTCTTTCCCCCTCTGCCACCTGAAGGACCCCTGTGATTACATTGGGCCCCAGGAAAATCCTCCCACTTTAAGACCAGTTAAGTAGTGACCTTTAACTCATCTTCCATGTGCTACAGCAAATTCACAGTCTCCAAGGATGAGGATCACTGTGGGAAATCAATCAGCTCGCTACACATAGATACAAAAAATTATCCCTACTATAATAAAGCAGAACCAAAAGCTGATGCTGGACGATAAACAAGACCTGGCTGGTACTTGGGGAGGCAGAGACTATAGAGAACTAAAGCACTGGTGGTGACCCAGGGCCATCTGCTTCTGCAGGTGTTTGTTGACAGGTAAGGCTGAAACCCTAGATGTTCCTTAGTCTCCTAATTTTCTAAGAAGGCTTAGAAATGCAGGTTTACACCAGGTATAGTGGTGTATTCCTGTAACTGCAGCACTTGGGAGGCTGATGTAGGAGGACTGCTGTGAGTTCAAGGGTGGCCTGGGCTACAAAGTGAGTTCAAGTCCAGCCTGAATTGCATAGTGAGACCTTGTTTTAAAAAGAAAGAAAGTTTTAAAAAAAAAACAAAACTATAGCAAATAAAAATATGCTCGTGTGGCCCAGATGATGCCCAGATGTGGGCTGCTTTGTTAGCCCCTAGCCCCTGATCTCTGATTCAGGATCCCTAGATAGTGTAGGTGGCAGAACTGAGATGCAAACTCGGCCCTGCGAGACTATAGAGGACTGAGCTTAATCACCATTTCTAACCTGGAGAGACTGTCCCTGCCCAGAGCCATGACTGGTCCCATCTCCTACCTTTCTCATTCCTGAGCATTGACCTCTTTCCTGCCAGCTGCACACACTTCCCGTTTCTCATTGCTGTGGACATGCCCACGGCTGCCCCTCCTCCTGTGATGCCCCATCAGGCTTTGGTGAGCACCTAAGCCTCCATCTGCCTGTGCTGAAAGACAGCCATGCTAGTCACCAGGGGCAAGCCCCCTTGACTTGACCTCAGCCCATTGGACCAGGATGGGCACTTGACATGGAAACCAGTTGGTCAGTAAGTGATCACATTACAAGAAATTTCCTTGTGGCCCCAGGACTGAAGGACCTTAGGTTTGAAGTCCGGCTTCCTCTCTGGATTACTCCTCTGCTCCACCTTTGGCTTTGACTTATTCTCTCCCCTTCCAGCTGCATAATTTCCCTTTACTTTTCTTTTCTTTTTTTTTAAAATCGATACCAGGGATCAAACTCACAACCGCGTGCTTGCAAGGCAGGCGCTTATGCTGCTGAGCTAAAGCCCCAGTCCCAATTTCCCTTTTCTTTAAAATGAACTGATATCAAAAGTTAAGTCTTCTGACCCCTGCTCTTAGAACAAAAGGAGATTTCTAGTTTTAACTAAAAGGCTACCTGTTACAGTGGGAATTTATGTCAGACAAAGATAGGGTCCTGCTTCAGTGAGTGGGCTTAGGAGGCCTCTCCCCCTGTGACTGCTGCCTATCACATAGGACCTGGCATCTTCCCCACCAAACCAGAGAGACTGTCCCTTGGGGAGCAACAGGGAGGTGACAGAGATCTGCAGGCTCCGCCCCTGGCAGCCCCCCAGGTTTTCCCGGGGGTTGGTTTTGAAGCCTGGGATTTTCCAGATCTGCATTTTATTCATTTAAGTGCTGTCACCTGCTACCAAGAGTTCATAGAGGACAAAGCCCCTCAAAAATGTACAAAAGGAGATCAAAATATAAAGTGAATGATTAATTTAAGTATATATTATAGTAAAAGACACATTGCTACTCATCTGTCTGTAAATCTCTTTGGCGTCTTTATGATGTCTAATGAAAACTAGAACAACAGCTGCTGCCGTGCGCCACTCAGCCGGAAGGCGGCTCCTAACCCAGCGCAGCACCTTCTCATGCACCATATTCACCCAGTCTGGCACCATGCAATGTCCGGATCTTTCCCAGAGTCAAAATGACCATGGGAGATAAATGTTTTGAGTCAGCTGGGGACATGGAAGTAGCCGTGACAACACAACTAAAGATGCTCACAAAAAAGCACTTCCAGAACTGCTGCAGAAAGTAGGAGGAATGATGGGGTAAGTGCGTTCAAAGCAAGGGGAAGTGTTTTGAGGGAGAGTCTACAATATGCCTCATACTATAAGAAATTATTTAAAAATTGCCAGGAATGGTGGTACAGCACTCGGGAGGCTGAGGCAGGAGGATTGTTGCAAGTTTGAGGCCAGCTTAGACCACGTAGTGAGTTCAAGGCCAGATCGGACCACGGAGTGAGACCCTATCCGTCCCCCTCAAAAAAATAAAAATGTAAACATCTACTATATTTCATGATCAAATTTCATAGTCTACATACTTACATGCTCCATACTTAGAAATGAGAATTCTGGAGAAGAGTTCTGGTTAATTCATTGGGTCTTGTGCCTGCCCCTTGGGCCCATCATTGTGGACTAGAGAGTTGTGTTAGCTCCCAAAGACTTGATGAACCGGTAGCCAATGTATCAGTTAGGTCTTGCTGTACAACAAACAGCTATATCTTACTAAAGGTCCAAAATGATCATTTATTTAGTTTTGCCTCTGAGCCTACTGACCTGGTCTAGCTTCAGCTAATCTCATCGATCTGAAGTCAGCAAGCCAGTTAGCTCAGGACATCTGCACTCGTGTGTTTGGAAGTTAGCTCCAGTGGGCTGGCATGATGGAGTCACCAGGCCATATGTTTCTCATCCCCTGAGAGGCACTTGTTCAGATGGAGGAGGCAGATTCTCAGAGGAGAGGAGGAAGTATACAAAGCTTCTTAAGTCTCAGGGCTGGTATGACGTTGCTTAGGTTTCATTCCTCAAGGCCAGCTCAGGCTCAAAGCATGGTGAGGTAGATTCTACAACTTGATAGAGAAGAAGAGGCTGTAGTGCCACACTGCAAAGAGGCACTCACGAATAGAAAAAGAGAGAAATTTCAGGGCGGACAATCTACCATAGCCTTCTTCTGCCACATCTTCCCATGGGAGTCAATACAACCTGCCCTCCAGAACACAATCATAATTGACCTGTTCCATTTATTCAGCTGGACCAATCAGAATCTTTCCCTGGGATTTTCTAGGACTGGGTTGGGTAAATCCTTCTGTAGTAACCAACTGTCTTGTTTTGGGCCACGTGGAGAGGGAACTTCAGTGGGAAGTCATGAGGGGATCATACACAGAAGAGCAGAGAAGAATGACAGTAAGAGTTGGGTACCCACCAGAGACCCTGGTTCTAGTAGTTCCCAGTCACATCCATGTCTTCCCCAGGCCCATGAGCCAGCAGGGCCCCTTTCTTCTATGCAAATATGACTTGGCTGTCAGCTGGGCACAACTTGAAGCTCTGGAAGGACAATTTGATAACTGTGGCCTCTTACATACTTAGGTCCAAGGTATGATTATTGCAGGGATGGGCACAGCTGATCCATAAAAAAGTCATGAGAGAGACTTGGAGTTGGGCAGGGATGCTGTGAGCCACCCCTGTCCCAGAGTGGGGTGTCATTCACCCCAAGAAGAGAGGTGAATTTCTTGGGATCTATAGGAAGATTTGAAGACTCCAGAGCCAAAGTGAGAATGGTCTCAGGTCTTGGGGCCATAGCAACCATCCCAGGGCTGAGGGCCATGGGAATCCAGTGTCTTGGCCAGGCCTAGCTGGATTCCTGCACCCATGTCACTGCTCAGAAGATCCCAAAGGCACTGGACAAAGAGGATATCATGCCCACAGACACCTGCTTCTGGTGGTGAGAGGTAAGATTAGAGGTGATTGTCTCATGGGTTAGCAAACTACAAGTCCGGGTCCTGAATCTAGTCAGACTTCGATTTTTATGGTCTTCATACTAATTAGTTTTATTTTTACATTATTTTATTTATCTCATTTTTATGAGACAGGGTCTTGCTATGTAGTTGAGGCTGGCCTTGAAATCCCTTTGTAGTCCACACTGGCTTCAAAGTGGGACAGTTTTCTACCTTAGCCTCCCAAGTGCTGGGATTACTGATGTGCACCACCATGCCTGGCTCTACCAATGGCTTTAAAGTGCTGATTACATTTTAAACAATTATATAAATGCCTATATCCTACTTTCAATTTTGCCTCTTGGCCCACAAACTGTTAAGTGTTGACTATCTGATCCTTAAAGAAAATATTTGCAGACATTTGTCTTCCATCAAAGGCCTCAAACACCTGGATGCATTGATGTATAAAGCAGGAGATGTGGAAGGAAAAAGATATCCTCTACAGGAAGTCAGAGTGTGGTGAGGAAGAAGAAATCTAACAGAGGAGAGAGAGAGTTTGGACTGCGGTGTCTCCTCCTTGGCCCTGTCATCTAAGAGCAGTACAGGAATTGAGTGCAGTGATGTGGACAGGATCCTGAGTCCCCTTTCCTGGCTTTGTGCTTGTCAGATTAATGGAAGAGATGCTTTGCAGCTGGGAGGAGCTGGAGCTACGTTAGCTTAGTAAGTCAAGGTCACAGTCAGGAAAGGGGGCAAATTTATGTCAAATGGAGAAAGAATGTTTAGCCACACTGCGTGCATGCAACATTGGGAAGCTACCATGTGGAAAGACACCACGGGGAGACACCATGGAGAGACTCTGTAGAAAGTAGAAGATGTCCAGGGAACCCTGACTGCTGCAGCCCAGCTGGAACTTTTCACCAGACCTGTGGGTGAATTCATCTGTGAGCAAGTCTGCCCTTCGCTGAGGCTGCTGGACACCTGGAGGGAGAAACATGCAGCTGTTTCCCAGTGGCTCCCAGCCCCGTGTGGAACCAGCCATGGTACTGCTCAGAGCTCATCATGGAGCACTTGCAGCCAAAGTGTCACATTTGTGCACATTTGAGGGACAGGCATGATGCACATGGTCTCTTCCTCCCCTGCCTCCCAGCAAGGAGCAAACATCCAAGCTCAAGGATGGTTTAAGGACCCAGAAATCCATCCCCTCCTGTCTGCCAGGAAAGCATTCTAGCGCTGTCCATGGACACAATGCCTGCCTCCTCTTCCCAGCCCCAGGGTCTGTGAGACTCCAACCTCCAGCCCTCCAGGCTGTGACAAGGCCAGACACACAGGAAGGCAGGTGGGTGAGGAGGGGCACGTCCTGCTGGACCTGTTTTTCCTGACATGCAGTGCGTCAGTCACACAATGAGGAGTTTTGCTAATGGAAAGTTTCTTCACAACGCAGCCAAGGGCACAGAGACAAGAGAACAGGTCTCAAATACACCCCCTTGAGAAAAGAATTTGGGGGTATTTGAGACCTGTGGGCTGAGAAGTGGGGGAAGGCTTAGGTGTTATCCAGTCAGTTAAATGCTGGTAACCATGCAGGTAAAGCTGGGCAGGTCTTCAGGGGTTATTCAGGTTTCCTTCAGGGTCCAGAAAGGTGGCAGCTTCTTTCTTCTGTGGCCTCCAAGCTGAGTGGCCTCTGCCCCTCGGATTCAGCAGGTGAAAACACAGTAGGACATCCTCAAGTGCCTTGTCCTGGGGAACAGGGTTGAAAGAGGCCCCTGTCCCAGTATTCAGTGTGCAGCCCCAGATCTTGGTGCCCCAGAAGGAGGGGGAAGTACCAGGAACAGGGGTCTGGTCTCTCTCCCCTCCTCCATGGCAGAAAACTGGGACAGTGACATGATGCCATCAGCCCTGGGCCTGGCCCTAAACAACTGAAGACACAGGAGCCAGAGAGGCCTGGGTTGCAGGTTCCAGGGCTCCAGATACTGCAGCTGTCAGCTGAAGACCAGCACCAACTCTGCTGCTGTGGGAACCGAGGAGGAGGAGGAGGAGCCAGGTGTGCAGCAGGCCTTGGAAGAAAGTGTCATCACATTAGCACTCGTCACACCCCAAGGAAGTGTCCCTGCTGGTGCCTGTCCCATGGCTTCTTCATCACCTGCATGCCCGCTGCCAGATAAAGCCAGAGGATGACTTCATACTCAGGTGTCAGTGACTTACCTGAGTGAGCCGAGGGTGGGGAAGAGGCCTAGAGGATTTACTGCTGCTCCTTAAAAATCCTGCCACCTACTGTCCCAGTCTGAGCCACAGAAACCTGGGCGATACCATGACCCACAGAGCCAGCCTATGGCCAGGACCCCAGCTGAGCCTGAAAAGGTTTCCTGGTGTGGGGACACCAATCCTCAACATTCAGAGATGGCCAGGCCATGGAAGCTGCACAGGGCAGGGAATGGGACAAGCCAGCTTCCCGTCACAATCCTGCAGCTTTGTGGTCCGGTACAATCCAAGGTTCTCTTCCTGGGGCCTTGTGGTCACACTGTCTCCTCTGGGCAGGGAACTCCATGCCCCCTGATCTGATCTCCTCTCCCCAGTTCCTCCACGCTGAGCAGGGGAGACGAGCACCGAAAGTTCCTTGGGGGAGTAGAGGAGGCCGTGGGCAGGGCCTGGAGCCTGAGACTGCACACTTACCATCTGTTCATGCCAGGACACATCAGCTCCGGGAGGGACTTAGTCTCTTTGGTTGGTTGCTGTTTCCCTAGTGCGTAAAATAGGGCCTGGTATATGACCGGCATCTAATAATTACAGTGTCTGAACAAGTGGGTGAGTGACCCGAAGAGGGAGAAGTGAAGGTTATCAGGTGATCTGGACCACAGGGGTGAAGCAGGACTGTGTTCCGGGGAGGAGGAGCAAATGTGCCAGTGCCCAGAGGCGTGGTGGTACAGAGCACGCCCGGAGACATCAGAGTGACCCCTGTGTGTGGAGACGAAGGAGATGATCTTGTGAATCTGATGTTGGGACACTGGCTGGAGGGACAGGGGTGGCTACCAATCAGATGTGGCGGGTTTGGTTTTTTTGACAATTCTTTTGAGACACAATCCACAGATCACACAGCTTGGCCATTGAAAGTGTCTGGTCCAATGGCTTTTAGCTCATTCACAATATTAGAACATTTTCATTGCCCTGAAAAGAAATCCAGACCCATTAGATATTATCTTCCAGCCTCAAGTTCCTCCAGTTCTAGGCAAATACTAACCTATTTTCTGTCTTTATAGGACTTAGTAATTCTGGACATTTCATATAAATGGAATCACATAGTATGTGATCTTTTATGACTGGCCTTGTTCACTCAGTGTCATATTTTCAAGGTTTATCAAGTGTGTGTCAGAATTTCATTCTTACTGCTGAGTCATATTCTATTGTGTGAATGTGTCACATCTTACTTGTCACTTGTCTCTTGGCCATTTGAGATTGTTTAGGTAGATTTTTTAAAATATCCTTTAAAAGTTGGCAGTGTAACTTAGCGGTAAGCATCTTATCTAGCCGTCTTGAGGACTTGCACCACAAAAAAGAGAAAGAAACAAAAAAATAAGGAAGAAAGAAAAAAAAAGGGAAAGAAAGAAAAGAATAAATGATTCTCTGGTGGTTACCATAACAATGATGATCAAACCAGATTCGAAGGGTTTTAGTCACTTTCTCCTCACCATGACAGAAATACTCAACATCTGAAACTTAAGGAAGAGAGATCTATTTTGGCACATGGTTTTAGAGGGTGCAGTCTATGGCAGGCTCACTCTGCCCCAGAAATGCAATGGTAGGAGGGCATGGCAGAAGAAAGCTGCTCCACTCGTGGCAGACAGGAAGCAGAGAGTGAATGCAGAAGCCAGGGACAAGAATACACCCTTCCAGGTCACACCCCTGGGACTCACCTCTTGAAACCAGGTTCCCACTTCCTAGGAAGACACTCAGCCATGAGCTTATCAAAGGATTGATTCACTGATGAGTAAAGCACCCAAATGATAAAACTGATTTCTAAAATCCCATCTCTGAACACATGAGACTTTTGGGGTGACATTTTAGACTTAACCCATAACAGGAAGCAAGCAGAACATCCTATACTACTGGTGGGAGTTTATAGTGGTGCAACCATTTGGGAAAAGGTTGACAGTTTCTTATAAAGATAGACATCTATCTAACACATGTCCCAGAAACTCAACATATAGATATTTACCCAAGAGGAAATGATTTAGTCCACACCAAATCTTGTCCTACAAGAAGTCACAGGGCCAGGCATGGTGGAACACACCTGTAGTCCTAACAGTTGGGAGCCTGAAGCAGGAGGATTGCCATGAATAGGAGGCCAGCCTGCACTATATAACAAAACCTTTTCTCAATCAATCAATCAATCAATCCCTTAATGAAGGTGTTGGCTTTGTCAAAATGCTTTAAATTCTGCTCTTAAGATCTAGGCATGCGCCGGATGTCAGTTTTACTTTGATAAAGGAGGGAAGCTCCTCCTATGGTCTCCAGACTTAGGATTTCAGCTAGGACCCAGGGCAGCGAAACAGGGATGGAGGGGTGCCAGGGGATTTGGGGGCAGTGAGAGCTTTCTGACTGGCAGGAGAAGGAGGAGGCGACAGTGGCTCACAGGTTCTTCTCTGGCACCTGGGATAACCCCTCAGCCCAGTCCTGCTGTATCTATGAGCTTCCTTCCTGGGCCGGGCCAGATCCCTGCTGTCTACTTCTGACCAGGTAGCATCAGAGCCTGTCACCTGTGCCAGCATCTTGTGACACTTTCTGACTCATGGGGAAGAAGCCCTGTGACTTCAGCATCATGAGGTCAGAGAAAAAGCCCTTAGGGTTTCCAGACACAATTGCTGCTGGTAAGGGCAGGGGCCAGGGCCCTCCTAGACCCATGGAGTCTGGGGTGCCTTAGGAACCTCCAGGCCTGCAGAAGAACCACTTGGCTTGCAGCTCCATCTCCCACCTTACAGAGAAGAGGCTGAGGCGGCAGAATGGGGGAGTTTCTCCTGGGCCCCCTTTCTTCACTGGAAGCCTGGACAGCAGCCAGGAGAGCAGTGGTGGGAAGCAGGAGGCCTGGTGACGTAAGGATCAGGCCCACCAATAGGGCACAGATGCCCAGCCACTCCCTCCTCGTGCCTCGGAAGTGAGTGTGTCGCCCGGGGCACCACAGGCAGGAAAGTCCCAGATGCGTCCCTGCTGTGGTCTACTCCATCCCATGGCCTCTCCTGACTTCCTTTCCGTGTGATCCACCCCCAACCTCTATCTCCAAAACACCCCAACCTTTCTCAAAGGCTCCTCTGAGATGTCTGGGGCCAAGTCCAGAGGACCACATGTCTTTGAGGGGCCAAGATGATTTCCTTGGGCTCTGGCTGCTCTCGACTTCCATACTGCTCAGAATCTTCCAGAATAAAGGCCAAATGTCTGTGCTGCTACCTGGGTATGGGGACATACACCTGTAATCCCAGCACTTGGGACACTGAAGGCAGAGGATCCCAGAGGATCTCTTTCAAGGGATGCATAGTGAGTTCAAACCCAACACAAACTATGGTGAGGCCCTGTCTCAAAAAAGAAAAACAATTAAACATGTTTTTGTGAGGTTTAACTTAACAAACCAGATCATCAATGCCAAAGTTCAGGCACTTCACCCAGATCAACATGGGGGACATTCCCAGGACTCTTGAAGATTCCCTGGTCCCCCTTCTAGGTTGTCCCTTCCCCAAAAGGAGCCACTATTCTGACCTCTGTCACCATGGATCAGCTGTCCTTACCCTTGTACTTCCTACAGCTGAAATCACAGTTATACGCATAGGACATTGTTCCCCTTGTCCATGTGAGTACCCCCCATACACATACAGGACCCACTGCCTGCTCCTCTTCATGGCTGAATAGTATTCTGGTGCATCAAGTTCCACAGTACATTTACTGTTAGTGGGCATTGGGGGTGTTTCTAGTTTGTAACTCTGATAAATATTCATTGAAGTATTTGTGTGGGCATAATGTTCATTTCTCTTGGATGGATGCCTAAGACTAGAATTTCTGGGCCATAAGTAGGCATATATTTAGCTTTACTGTTATAACTGCTATGCAGTTTTCCATAGTGATGATATCTACTTATATCCCCACCACAGTGTAGAAAATCTCCAGGTCCACCACATACTAACTTGGCTCTGCTAGTGGGTTCACAGTGGTACCTTGGCAGGGCTTTAATTTGCTTTCTTCTAATGATGAAATACACTATCTGCCTCTCATGTGCTTGTGAGTCATGTGGATACTGGTGTGTGTGTGTGTGTGCGTGTGTGTGTGTGTGATGCTTACCCACACTTTTGACACCATCCACTAGGCTGTTTACCTTTTCATATTGATTTATAGGAGTTCATTGCTGCCTCAGCCTCTAGTATTGGGATTACAAGAGTAGGCCACCATGCCTGGATCAAATGATGTCTTCACACACAGAAGTTACTAGTGTTATTAGTGGAAGTTACCTATGGTATCCCTTTCACTTTAATGCTTTGTGCATCCTCAGTAAGAAATCTTTAAGAAGCCAAGATTCTGTACTAGCCAGCTTCCATTCATCCCTCTGGTGTTGGAGATGTTTATTTACCTGACCTAATCCAGGCAACATCTATCTATCTACACCCACCCACTCAATCACTTTTCTCTTCCACCATATGCATATCACCCACCCACTTACCCATCCATCCAGCCATTGTACCATCCACCCACCCATCCATCCATCCATCCATCCATCCACCCACCCATCCATCCACCCATCCAGCCATTCTACCATCCACTCACTCATCCATCCATCCATCCACCCACCCATCCATCCACCCATCCAGCCATTCTACCATCCACTCACCCATCCATCCATCCATCTGCTACTCATGGCCACCACCATAGCTGAGTGATGACAGGAAGTCAGAGTCTCAGACAGAGGAGGAGACTCCAAAGAGATTGTGATAGGAAGAGAAAAATACAACACACAAAATCCTCCACAGTTTTCTATCTATCCTTACGTTGTGCTGAAGTCTGTAGCTTTCATCACTCCCAGAAACTTTTATTTGCTCCTGTTCTGTGACATTCTTTCCCATATCTGTAGAGTGTCTCATTCCCTTGGGTTTGAGCTGCAAGTAGAAAAGATAACTCTCATGTCCTGATTTTAGATACCCAGCCTCTATTGATGTGTCCCGAGGTGGCTGGCAGTGCTCCTCCCTGCTTGAAAAATGAAGTGGACCTTGACTCTTTGCCACTAAGTCTCAGGTTGCATCAGATCCTGGGGGCTTTCGGCAGGGCCCAGCCAGTAGCAGAGAGAGCAGAGACCCTGTGTCTCTCCAGGGCAGCCCTCATCTGGACACCAGCCAGCATCTTGGCAAATGTCCCCTGGGCCTGTATTCCTCTGCATGACCTCTTTCTAGGGCCAGTGGCTCTAGCCTGACAGACAGTGGCTGGCCGTGGCCTCAGCCTGGCCAGGCCCTGGCCTCTGTGTTGAACTCTCACTATTCAGTGGCAGGCCTGACTGCCATCCTGCTGAGCAGCACCTGGCCTCATGAGGACACTGGCCCTTTGTTAGAGGCAATGGCTCATGAGGACAGCTCTGAGGAGGGGTTGTAGGAGCGGGCCAGGCTGGCGCCAGGCAGGCCTGGAAGCTCAGCAAACAAGGCTCCTTGGAGCAGTCAGTGGGCAGGGCAGCTGGGGCTCTGAGCACCAGTCAGCTGAGCACTCCGACAGGGCTGGAGCCGGGTTCAGGGCCAGGGTGGGCAAGACACATGCTTGAGGATGCCCCTCCCTTCCCACCTAGCCAGCCTAGCCCTCCTCACAGCAGCCTTGCAGCTCTGGTCCTGGAACCAGAGAGCCCGGGAGGAGCCCCTCTGCTTACCCTTCCAGATTTAGGATGACAAAGACCCCGTGACCTGCAGCCAGCCCCAGGGGCGGTCCACGCTGCCCCTGCAGGCCGGCAGTTCCAGGCCATATATCGATCGCTCCCTGTGTCCTTCCTATGTGCCGGCCCCACGCTGAACTTTCCCTCGCTGCCTCTTTGGACCCCACAGCTGCCTTCAGAGGATGTTCCAACAAAACAAGGTCAAGAAGCTTCCCCAAGGTCACCCAGAGACCCAGGGGACACTCAGGGGACTCCAGGGCCCAGCCCTTTCATTGTCAGTGCAGTGGAGGTGACGGGGAGGGGGGCAGAGCCAGGCCCCACCCCTGGAGGTGTGGAGTCACCTGCGGTTTCATAGGGAGACGTGTGTATTGAATGAGATATGATTGAAAAATACGGTGCTTGTTTAAATTTTTAAAGAATGTATTACAGGGAAAGACACATTGCCGTGGATCCTCCTAGAAATCCTACACCCCACGCTTCAGACACACTTAGCTCGCCCTTCCAAACGCTTTCCGAAGCGGTTCCGGAAGTCCTCTTCCTGTCTCTAGCTTCACTGTTGTGGCTGTCTCGGTGTCCTGAATTGATTCAAATTATTTCTCTTTCACAGTCATTTTGACTTTGGGGAAGAGCCAGAAGTCACACTGTGCCATATCCAGGGAATGAAGAGGCTGAGGACACAGCATACGAGCCTGTCTTTCTGTTGGGTGGCACTTGGCAGCAGTGTTCACTGTATTTTGATCCCACCTCAAGAAGACACTCATGAAAGAAGACTTCCAGAAGAGCTTCAGAAAGTGACAAGCAGGCTGGGATAAGTGTGTGGGAAGAGAGGAGGATTATTTTGAGCGGAATTAATGTCACTGTGTCCTTTTGTGTAATACATGTTAAAAATATAATTTCTTTTTAATTTTTTTCCATTCTTTATTAGTACATGTTTGTAGCACATAATATTTACATTTCTTGTGAGGAATTGGTACATGTACGTAATATATCTTAATTCCTTTTTTTCCCACCCTTTCCCTTCCCTCTTTTTTTCCTCTACCCACACTCTGACTTCTGTCCCTTTTTTTGTTTTGTTTTCCTTTGTTTTTTTGAGACAGAATCTTTTTTGGTTCTTTTGATACCGGGGGTCAAACTCTCAACCTTGTGCTTGCCAGGCAGGCACTTAGGCAGCTGAGGTATATCCCCAGCCTGAGGCAGAATCTTGCTATATATTCCAGACTGGCCTTAAACTCACGGCACAGCCCTACTGGCCTCGAACTCATGGCAATCCTCCTACCTCAGCCTCCCAAGTGCTGGGTTTACAGGAGTGTACCACCGTGCCTGGTCTCCTTTTTTGGGTTTGTACATGTTTGCATACATAATGTTTATGTTCCTTGCGCAGAGTTGGTAGACATCCTTAACACGTCTTAATTCCTTGGCTCCTGCCCCTGTTCTCCCCACTTCCTCCATCTCTTGATCCCTCTTCCCCTTTGAGAAAGACCTGCCTCCTTACTCCCAATATCTAGCTTTTATTTTGCTCTTTATTTATATTTTGCATTTCTCATGTGATATTTTAACTTATGTGTCTGATTTATTTCACTCAAAATTATGGGCTCCAAACCTCATCCATTTTCCTACGAATGACCTGAGTTTATCCTTCTTTCTGCAGAGTAGTGCTCCATTGTTTGAAAATACATTTTCTTATCCATTCAATTGTTATTGGACATACAGGATGCACCAAGACTTACTCCTTCATATTTAAACATTCACCCTGTACTTTGATCATCTCTTGCAGAACTACCGCTGTGGTCTGGGAGTTGGGCAAGGGCAGTGCCAGGGGCAGAGGGTCCAGAGAGAGAGGCCCGAGGGCTGCTTCTCTCTTCCAGAAGGAATTGGCTGCCCAGCTGCAAGGAGTGCAGAGAGCTGCAGTGTCTGCAGGGCCACCTCGGCTGGGAGGCCCCTTTGTCTTAGGCCCAGCCATAAGGGCCCAGTGGACACCTCTAAAACGTCCTGCAGATGGGGACCCAGGTGGACCCTGATGGGGAGAGCTCACGGCAGCCTGAGCTGTCCTCCCAGGCCTGCTGCCTCCTACCACCTGCCCTGGGGACAGCCACCCTCATAAGCCTCCTGGACTCCCAACTCTGCCACAGCCTCCTCGGAGGACCCCCATACTGAGCCAAGAGGACAGCATTTGCAGGAGGGACAGGTTAGGAGGAAACTGCCCTTGTACTAGTGGCTGATCTCATCCTACCTCTCTGTGCCTTAGTTTCTTTATCTGACACCCTGGAGCTAGTACTTTCCGGAAGACTATCTGGAGCTCATCTCTTCCCTGTAAACTTATGATGGAGACTCAATGATTAGATGAATGGGAAGAACCTAATTTGGTGTTTAATTCATTCACAGTTACTAAGAGTTGATGCGGCCAGGTATGGTGCTACACATCTCTAACCCTCTGGGAGGCTGAGGCAGGAGGATCACATGTTTGAGCCCAGCCTAGGCCATTTAGCAGTTTAGTGAGACCCTATCTCAAAATTAAGAGTAAGATAAAAGAGACCACCTTGAAGTAACTCAGCAGGAAGGCTCTGGATTCAAATAATCCCCAGTACTGCAGAAAAAATAAATAACATAATGCATTCCTTCCTTAGAAATCTCCTGAAGTGAGTGGTTAGAGAGCATCCCTCCAGTCCCCATGTGCTGGAAGCGTGGTCTCTGGGTTGGTGGCATTGGGAGGCCGTGGCACCTCCTCAAAGTGGAAGATGATTAGGTCATGCATGGGGCTCCGTGGCCAGCCTGGGCTACTTGGTGAGACCCTGCTCAGTAATGAAGAACACCGGTCCCATGGAGTGGGTTGAGTCTCACAGGAGTGATTTCTCCTGAGAGTGGGTCATTATGAAGCAAGGCTCCCACACACACATGGCCTCTTCTGTGCAGTCACCTTCCTCTCCACTTTTCCACCCCTTGGAATGTAGCTGGTTGCACCATGCTGTTTGAACATGTTACCCACCAGAATCATGAGCCAATAACCTCCTTTCTTTATAAAGTTCCAGGCCTCAGGAGTTTTTTTTTTATTGTCGCAGAAAACAGTGATCTAATATGCAGTCCCCACTTAGGGTTCTGGGACTAACTGTGGGACCCTCAAGTGACTGCAGATGGTGGCTGGGAAGGGAATTGGCCCAAGGCTTCCTCATCTGTAGACCTAAGAGCTAGGAACTCAGTGGGGTCCGGCAGCCGTGTGGTGCCCGTGTATCACAAACCCAAATACTAAAACCCTAAAATGAAAATCATCAACCAGAAATTTTAATACCTGGAATGTTGACACTGGGTGCGGTGGTGCACACCTGTAATCCCAGCACTCGGGAGACTGAGGCAGGAGGATCGCTGTGAGTTCAAGGTCAGCTGGGGCTACTTGGTGAGACCGTGCAAAACAAAACAAAGCAAAACAACAGAACAGAGCAAAGCTAAAATGTTGAAATCCTTCAAACCACAACTCCTGGGAGTGAGGGAGGCTATGTAAGATGGATAGAAAGCTCAGTTCTGGGGCGAAGATTGCTCACCCAATAAGGCAAGTAGGAAAACTGGAGTTTAAAAGGGTGCCATTGTCCGCTGGGTGCTCCTCGCAGCTGAGAAGTCCTGAGGGCTGCTAACGGATTAAAACAGCAGCGCCTGAAGCAGCCAGCTAAATCCCTGGCTGGTGGGAAAGTGCTTATGTGCACTTACCTGAGGAGGTGCTCAGACTGCTGTGCTACTTCCAATTCAAGGCTGCTTCTCCCAAACTCACGGCCACTCTTGAGTGCTGGGGAGCAGATTTCCACACCCAAAATAACACAGTGGCAGGCCCCAGAAGATGGGGAAATGGGCTCAGGCCCTGCCGTCAGTGTGCGCTGTACTACAGAAGAATTTCAAAATGAGCTGCACTGTGCTGACAACGGATGTGACTGCTTCCCTGAGAAAATCCACAATCTACATGGAAAAGAAAAAACAAAGAAAACAGGGTGTGGGGGTGCATGCCCGTAATCCCAGAATTTAGGAGTGCTGGAATTTAGGAGTTCCAGACCAGCCTGAGGTACATAGTAAGACCTTGTCTCAAAAACAAAAAAATAAAATAAAATAAGCATGAAAGTCAGCTGGCTCTTTGTGATTAGCTCCAAGCAATTACAATGATATGATATGTAATATGCTTTGTCAGGTGTTGTATTTTCTCTTCTCCTCCTTCTCTTCCTCCTCCTCCTCCTTTTCTTCTTCTTCTCTCCTCCTCCTCCTTCTTCCTTTTTTTGAGACAGAGTCTCACTAGGCTGCCCTTGAACTCATGGCAATTCTCTTGCCTCAGCCTCCCAAGTGCTGGGATTACAGGCACGTGCTACCATGCCCAGCTTGTATTTTCTTTTTAGTTTTTCTACTTTTAGATTTTTTCCACTATGTTAAATCAGCAGCACTAGACTTTATTTATTTATTTATTTACTTACTTACTTACTTACTTATTTTGAGACAGGGTCTCACTGTGCAGTTTAGGTTGGCCTTGAACTCACTGTGTAGCTCAGGCTGGCCTCAAACTTGCAGCGATCCTTCTGCCTCAGCCTCTCAGATGCTGAGATTACAGGTGTGTGACTCCACACCTGGTCTGCACTAGGTTTCAAAATTCACTGTATTATGCATTTCATCTTTGAACACTTCCAACACCAAAGGCATAGATCATACGAAGACTTTTACAAAAGCCTGAGGCATTTTTGCAAATCAACTGCATGAAAATACCTTATCATAACCCTAGGTCTGTGTGCATGCACTGTGTGTGTGGGGGGGGTTTTGCACCAGGGATTGAACTCACAACCTTGTGCTTGCCAGGCAGGCTCTTATGCCACGGAGCTAAATGCCCAGCCCTGGAGCACTGTGTGTGTGTATGTAAAACTGTTAAAACTACCTCAACAAGCAGAGATGTCTGCATTTGAGGAAGAAAATTTCTTGGGATCTCAACTCTCTGGGCAACTACTTGTATGGCAGAGATTCATCAAGGTTTTTTGATCAATCTCATCAAAAGATTGAAGTTGTCTTCCCAGTAGTTCAGATAACTGCATAATCACCAACCAGGGTGATATGTGTTGACAAATTTCACTTCCTGGTCTATTGTTTTTTATGATATGATGTGTTTCCTCATAACTGTATGCCCTTTTAAATGCTTTATTTTTATTAGTATATGTTTGTGGTACATACTAGTTACATTTGTTTGGGGAGTTGGCATGCGTGCACATATATGTGCATATATTACATGTAAACTATATAGAGAGTCTCTTGGCGTAGTTGTTATATTCCCTGGTTGTTGTTACTATACTTGAGTATTTATACTTGCAGAAATATGTGTGTTATTATTGCTTGTTTTATTGCATAAAGTGGCCTAGGACTTGCCATCATTTTTTTATGACAAATGAATTCCCTTCAAAATATAAAAAAAATTGTCTTTATTTACACAGGCTGTGTCCTGAGGTTTTTTGTTTCCGCTGAAGGTGAAGTTTTTAGGTTAGCTATGGTAGCGCTACCCCATAATCTCAGTACTTGGCAGCCTGAGGCAAGAGGATCGCCATAAATTCAAAACAAGCCTGGGATATACAGTGAGTTCAAGGCCAGCCTGAACTATCCAGGTGAGACCATCTCAAAAAACAAAAGGATATTTTAAATTACTTTTTCCAGAGCTACATTTTTGAAGTTTTGATCTCTCTGGAGTTTAGAGATATTGATCTTTTGGGATTTCAACATTTGGGACAGTGGCTTTCAAGATTATGACCTTAGTCTATTTGGGTTGTTTGTTTGTTTGTTTTTTCCTGTGGCACTGGAGATTGAATCTAGGACCTTGTGCATGTAAGGCAAGAACTCTACCACTGAGCCACATCCCCAGCCTCTGGCTGAGTTTGGACAGCTCTTTGGGGAGCCCTGTAGCTCACGCTGGCCACCAGAGGGATCATGT
>PVLA01008106.1:23781-94573 GCA_004027455.1 Hydrochoerus hydrochaeris
TGGAGCGGAATGATACTCCAATCCTTTCGTGGGCATCTTTACAACTTCTGAGGAGTCTTTTTCTCAAGATTACCAGACACTTCTATTTCCTACTTTGTGAACTTCCTGCTTGTTTCCTCCATGTGTTTTCCACGAGGCGTTAACACGTTTCTTACTGATTTTCATGCACCATTTTTGTATTCAAGTTACACACACAGATATCACAGATGTTTTCCCTGGTTGATGAAAGGTCCTTTTAATCACGTAGTGGACGTGAATTCTGGTCCACAGCCGCAAGTCTGGAAGAAACCTAAGCACACTTACCTTTCTATAACCTGACTGCATTTCCTTTGCAAGCTCAGTAAGCTGGGGGAGGATCTTTTCTCTGTCTTCCCCCCAAAGCTGCCTCTTGGTTCCTGGGTCTTGAGGAGTGCCAAGATGGCAGGGATGTGATACCGCTAATGTCTACCAAGGTCCTTGTTTCCATCTGATTCTGCCCATTGGCACAGTCCCTGTTGTCATTTCCTTGTCCAACCAAAAGGCCTCCAGGTGGTCAAGTTTGTGTGTCACTCCGCTCTCCTGGGCCCCCAGGAAGTCTGTTCCTTGCTTCCTGTGCCACACCACCGCTGAGACATTCCATGTGACATTTCTAAACCCACTGGGGGGGGGCGGTTCTCTGGGCTTTTTCCTCCCAGGGTTCTATTGAGAAACTAGCTCGGTTCTTACATTCCTCAAGCCTGTGTTTCTCATCTCCGCCCCACCCCCACCCACCGGTCTAACTTGCTGCTCTTCTCTCTGCTCCTCAGGGGTAAGGGCTGGGTGGGAAGCCAGCTTGAGCAATCACATCATTTCCAAAGGAACGTGCTGTGTCCTGAGGTTTTTTTTTGGTTTTGTTGCATTATGTTTTGTTTTGAAATCTCGAAGCTAGGTATGAACATTCTTGTCATGCTCTTCTGAAGCCCACCTGCATAAAACCATAGAAGCGAGGACAGAGAGAAACACAGGAGCACAGCTTACTCTGCCTCAGTTGTGACCATGGTGTTGTGTTTTTTTTTTAACCTTTTTTTTTGGGGGGGGGTACCGGAGATTGAACTCATGACTGCATGCTTGCAAGGCAGGCACTTACATCACTGAGCTAAATCCCCAGCCCCCAAGGTGGTTTTGAAATGCAGATATTTAAAAAAGTTATGCCCAAATAGTTTCACATTTTTCCGTACCTTTCCTTCCAGTTGCTTCCCATGCTTAGGAACATTTTGAAACCAGCAACCCCATGCCAAGTGTTCTTTTCTGGCTTTCTGCATTTCATTTCACTCCCCTACATGCTAGTAGAGGATTTTGACCTTGCACTTCGTGGTCACACCCCAAGTGGTCTGCTCCTCCAGGCAGCCTCAGCTTCTTAGGAGGACTCACTCACAGGGTCTCAGACCTGGCATGAACCTCACCTGTCTCCTGGGTTTAGCTCCAATCCTGCACAAGCGTTGTTTCTGTGGAATTTCAGCTTGGTATCGTTCTTACGCCACGGGAAGCTTATCACTTCAGAGCCATGATGCAACACTGCGAATGGACAGGAAACTTTTTTATGTAAATTTGCCCAATCCTCTGGCCCACCAATGCTGGTTAGGCCTCTGCCATCTACCCTGAGGGTCCCCCTCAGTGTAGCTCTCAGCTTCCTGGAGATGGCCTCTGTCCACCCACCCCCTTCTCTAATGAATACAGAAGTTAGAACTGGACCCGCAGCCTTGATTCACAGAATCCTGCCCCCTTGTCGCAGGGGCTCTCACTGAGCTCTGGCCAGCTGTCCCCAGGAGCTGTGGCCCCTGCAGTGATATGCTGCTGGGCCAATACCTAGGAATGCATCTTGGCAGTCCATCAACCATTTAAGTGACTACTTGCCTAAAATCTGAGATATTTGTCACATACAGAGAGACTGCTTTCAGCCTGACCTGCTGACATTTTGTACTAAAATTCAATAACACTAGAGAAATCACTAGAGGCAGAAGCCAAACTCTAGGGTTAGGCAGAGCAGGGCCAAACGCTGGCAACCAGCCACTTACTTAACATGAGGGAAATCCTGTGCCACCTTGGCCTGCTACTGTCACTTCTGCCAGCTTTGGAAGCCGAGATTATAAAGTGTATCAGTGCACCCATTCCTGGTGCCTAGGTCCTGCAGCAATTAGGGAACAAGCTCCTCTGCAGCGGTTAGAGAACAAGGTCCTAGGTGCTGGCCAGGTATGTTTCATTAAGTTGCAAGGTAAGCTGGCAGCGCCCACAGCAGCAGCGCTTACTTCAGTTGGAAAAAGAGACAAGCAGTGATGGGTGATACTGACTAGAAGGCAAGCATTAAGCATTAGAAGGTGATTTATTCTGTTGGAGGAAGGAAAGTTCTCCTTGTTAATAAGCAGAAATAAATAGGGTCAAGTCAGTAGATTCCAGGAAACTGCACCGGGTTTTGATTTGAGAGAACTGCCAGGGAGGGGAGGCTGCAAACCTACGGGCTGTTTGCCACCAAATTGACACAGCCTGGGTCTGTCTCACGGCATTTCAGGCCTGGTGAAGGCCTCCTTCTTCTGCTGACAATGGGACCCTTTCCTTAGGGTAACAAGGCACTGAGAAAAGCCTCTGTAAACCACTAAATAGCAAATATACGTGGCTGTGGAGCTAATCTGGGCTGGCTTGGAACTTCGTAGGCCCTGCTGGCCACCTCCTTTTCCTGTTGATTCTGGGTGGAAGCCGTATAAACAGTCCAGGTTGTGGGTTTACATGTTGCTCTGCTGGGCTGCTGAAGGCCACCACTGCCGGGTGGGAGCCAGTGGTAGTCTCTGGGGCAAGGGCCTGCGGGGAGAGTACAGGCTTGGGAGTGAGTCAGCCCTGGGCTCGAGCCCAGCTTGGCCTCCTGAGACCCATCACATGGGGTGAAGACTGTCCCTTGCAGGGTTCTTACCAGGACTACACAGGATGACTGATCAACATGACTACGGAGAGCTGTGTGTGATACAGTATATCCTTTCAGATGAGTGTCTGATACGATCCATCTCAGAGGCACCACGAAGCTCACCAGCTCCGGCAGAAAGACACACAGCTGAGAGAAGGTGCGAAGAGTTCTGTGCTCCACTTTATCCCAGTGTGGCCTCAGGCAAATTGCCTGCCCTCTTTGGGCTTCCACTCCTCTGCTTATAAGACAGGAAAACCATCTCCCTTCTGCAGGGTCCTCCTGAGGCTCAGGTGACATCTTAGTGTAGAGCCCGTGTACAGCCAGGATGGAACATTTTGCCCATTAGGCGTCTATAGCTGCACGCAAGTGAGGTAAATAGCTGCACAGCAAGTGAGGTAACTGCTGGTGGCTTAAAACAATAACAAATGCAGATTATCTTGTGGCAGATACAAATCAGGCACTGCGTGTGGGACATCTGGGTGCCGCTGGCTCAGGGCATTTTGGTAGGCTGCGGTCTATCTCAGAGCTGAGTAGCCGTCAGCTGAGAGATCCACACCCAGGATCCCCGTGCAGCTTCAGGCAGACCTTGATTCCTCTGAGGAGGCTTCCCATTGGCTGCCGGTGCCCTCAGTACACATGTGTGACAGAGACAGAAATGGAGAGAGGCACACAGAACCTAGAGCGAGAGTCAGTTTCTTTGTAACCTCATCTTGGAAGGACCCGTCTTTCACAGAGGAACTTCACAGGGAAATCACATGGAGATTGCTGCCTTGGTGGGGTTGCAATGGGGAAAAGGGGGCTGACACCTTCCTTCCATGGAGCAGAAACACCCAGGACACATTCCATCTTCCCCTCCATCAGACGGGAATGCAGCCTCACCCAGGTGACCTTACGGATTATGTGTGACGCAGGATATCCTTTCAGGTGAGGACGCCACCAAATGTCACATATTGGTGCCAGGATGGCATTGCTATACCACTAAGGGATCTTTAGGTGAGAACTAGTGAAAACCCACCCCAAAGCCCCCATAATCCAGACATGATGGTACACCCCTGTAACCCCAGCACTCTGGGAAGCTGAGGCAGGGTGATAGCAAGTTTGAGCCCAGCCTGGGAAACTTAGCGATTTAGTGAGCAATTGCCTCAAAATAAAAAATGAAAAGAGCTTGGGAAGTAGCTTCATGCAAAGGCCCCAGGTTCAATCCCTAGTAACTGCAAAAAGAAGCAGCGAACTCCATCACCCACAGGTCCCCATCCACTGGGTACGTTGTTATTCACTCAATCAGTTTTCCCTGCACCCTCAACCAGCCTGCACAGGACAGCAGGTATCCGGTCTCTCATTCATTTGTCTGTTCATTTGTTCCGTCATTGACCGAGCCCCAAGGTTGTTCAAGCCCCTGATCACCCCATTATCCATATATCCATACTGAAAACAATTCTGTGCTGTTGACTCTACTGGTGAAGAAACTGAGGCTCAAAGAACCAAAAACAAATGCCTTCCTGAGCTCACACGGCTACCTGTGACTCAGTCCAAAGGTCCCCTGCATGGCCAGGCCACACTGAGCTCTGGAAGGTGGCCACTCTGTCCTCAGTCATCCTAGTGGGGCTTTGTCACTCTGCACCTTGACTGCCTGACCCCCAGCACTCGGAAAACACCAAGTGCCACATCAGCCCTGCAGAGAGGCCTGCGACAAGAGTGAGGAGAGGGTAAGTGTCGGGCGCTCTGAGCTTCCGTCCCTGTGTCTCTCATATCCACACGGTGGAAACTGGAAATGTGAACCTCTGTCTACAGGTCTCACCTGGGCTGTGGGTACGTTTATAGCTCACTCAGTGTTAATTGTATTCTAAAATTAGTTTCCAGAATTTTTTTTTTTTGAGACAAGGTCTCCCTTTGTAATTGAGGCTGGCTTCAAATTTATGGTAATTCTCCTGTACCACCATGCACATCCCCAGCATTTAAAAATTAAGTGTTCATGAAGCTTAAAGTTCTCAGCCTTTATTGAGAATCGGGGAGAGCTGGCACCACTGGACCTGCAGTCCCTCCTATGATAACTGGCTGTGTCCCCGGCAGGGGTCTCTCTCGCCTTCACTCCTGATGTCTTTGCCTGTTTATGTCACCTGCTTCATTCTACTGCGCCCGCACAGGCTGACTGTTCTTGGGCTCTCTGAAGTCTCAAGCTGCTATGAGAGGCTCCAGGTGACAGTCACCATCAACACCCTGGATGAGAAACCACTTGAGGTGACAGGGAGAAGGATGACATGGTCTATGACAAGCTGGCAGCCAGGTAAGTGCCACCATCTATATCACCTCACCTGAGCCTGGCGCCCTCAAGGGCTGGGCGTGGCTCCACATGGCTCAGCCTAGGGGCTGCCCCTCTCCTGGCCTCACCGGTGACATCACAGCCAGGCTCTGGGGAAGCTGGAATTTTCTCTGGTTCAGATGGAGGCAGTGATGATGTCTGAACTTTCCAAAGCAGATGAGAAGAGAAATAGGAGGAAGCTGAGGGTGGGGATATGGGGCCATGGATGTCTCCCCAGTGCTAGCCTATAACATCAGACCCCACCCTGGCTTCATGGCCCTCTGTAACTGCACCCCCACAAGGCCTGCGGCTCATACTCAGTATCACAGCCTTTCTTTCCTTGAAGTGCCCCAAACTCTCCCAGGTAGACTAGTATTAGCCCATTCCCCACCCGAACTACTTCTTCATAACTTTGTGCCTCTGTTTCTCAGTCTCAGTCAGTCAAGCTACCCTCTGCCCCCAGGCAGAAACCATATCCCCTGTCCCCCGGGTTCCACAGCCCCAGCAGCCTCCTGTTTCTGTGGAGCTGTGTTGTCTGCCTGAGGCTTCTCTCTTGCCCTATTCCTATTCCCAACCCTCGATGACAGCAAGGAGGGCTTGATATATAGTAACCTTGATCTTGGAGTCAAGTTAGGATCCCAGCTCTGGCACTCTGCCCTTGAGCAATTCAGGCCCCAGCTCCTGGGTTTAGTCCCATCTGTGGATGAGCTCAGGGCTGGGGAGGGCTTTGAGGGTAGAAATGGTAATAGGGAGGCAGTTGTCCCTGAGACAAGCCACTCATCCATCACCAGAGCGGAGAATACACTGGGGACCCCCAAGAGTAGGCTGTAGAGGTGATGGGGTCCC
The DNA here is from genome assembly GCA_004027455.1 of Hydrochoerus hydrochaeris. Taxonomy (NCBI): domain Eukaryota; kingdom Metazoa; phylum Chordata; class Mammalia; order Rodentia; family Hydrochaeridae; genus Hydrochoerus; species Hydrochoerus hydrochaeris. The sequence continues at coordinate 29,838 of PVLA01008106.1, forward strand.
ACTGATCCCCTTGGTGTGCTGAAAGCTGTGTGAGCTGGGGCCTTGAACTGATTGCAAGGGGCTTTGGGCTTTTAGAAAGCTACCTGGCCAGGCATATGGGGTGATTTCTCTCCTATACCCCCAAGTCTTCAGGGTGCATGGATATTGGGGGTCTGGGAGAGGTGCTAAGGGTTCAGGAGGGCAGGGAGCATGTGGGCTCCCCCAGTCAGGCCTTTGCACTTCAGGACACAGTCATCAGGGAAAAGGGGCCACTCACTAGGGCAAAGGGAGGGCCCACCCTGGATTGGGACAGGGGACCATTGATGGCTTCTCAGGGTTATCAGCACCACTCTCAGCTTGGTCTGATGGGGAGGACCCTGGCAGGGCTTGCCTGAGTGCCCAGGCCCTTCCAGAACCAGGAACATGGGGACAGGCTGTCAAATGTCAGACTAGGACACTGCTTTGGCCTCATGCATTTGCCAGGCCAGGTCTCAGGTACCCCATCCCTGGCCACCAGCTGATTCAGGAACTGGAGTGGGTCACTCCAAAGCAGGTCCTAGATCCAGGCCACCTTGTCCAAAACTCAGCCCCTGCTCCCTCTCTGGCCCCTCAGGTTTGGAGCCCCTGCAGTGGAGACCCACAACCCTCTGAACCCCAAACCCTCAGAAGTAAGTCTAGGCTCTGCTGTCACTGGTGCTCATGGGCCCAAGGGCTTAACTGGCAGTGAATCCCCTGGCCCTTCTGGTTCATGTTATCCTTGGAACAAACCTGGGTCGAAGGGGTTAAGGTGAGCAAGGAGCCCTCATTGCAGGTCTGGGAGGACTGGCACAGCCTGGAATTGGAACCCAGGGTTCTCTAGGCCTGGCCAGTGCTGCTCTCTCTCTGGGCCTCAGTTTCCCTTCTGCAGAGTATACTTCTGTGCTAGAGCAAGTGTTGGGTCTGGCCAGCTTGGTGGGGACTAGGGCTCGCCTCTGTGGTGTAGGGAGGTGGAAAGGGGCTTGGCAGGAGTACTAGGCCAAGGCTGCATATCCTGTCTTCCTGGCAAAGGGTGTAGTCTCAGAAAGCAACAAGAGACAGGTCTGCAGCCCAGGACAATGAGATGACCTCGTGGGTATCTTGGGAAGTGTGATTGCTTACCTGCCATCTCTGGGGCCTCTCCCTCTGTAATCCCACCTCCAGTCGCAGTCAGATTTCTCAGACCTTCAGTGCTAGCCTCGCCCTTTCTCTGCCTGTCTGCAGGGCTATGTGGGCAAGGAGTGAGGGCGTCTTACACAAGAAAGTGGACAAACATAGTTTTTTGGGATCATATATAAACACAAACATATGGATGCTAGTATTTTGGAGTTAACTAGGTCTTAGCATTTTTTTCCTTTTAGAAAACCTATTGAGACCCTCACAAAAATGGAACTCGCCCCCTTTCCCACGGTCGTGTCTCTCTTTCAGGGTTTCTGGTACATACATAGATAGGGTTTCACGCTCCTCGGCCCCACGAGCCGGCTGTGTTTCCCATTGCAGCCGGCAGGGGTCGCCAGCGGAAGGCCCGGAGGGGGCGTGTCGGGGGAGTGTAGGAGGCGTGGCTTAGAAGCTTGGAGCGCCAATAAAGGCGGCTGCTTGGCGCCCGCGAGGAACGCTTCCTGTGCACGGCCTGGGCCTGGCTTCTCCGCCCCACTTGCTGGTTTCGGTCGGACCCGCGTCCGCGATGCTGGCGTTGCGCTGCGGACCCCGCCTGCTCGGCCTCCTCTCCGGCGCCCGGTCAGCGCCGCTGCGCCTCTCTGCGGTCCGCGCCTGCAGCGGCGGCGACACTCGCGACCCGACTTCTTCCTCCGGGAACGGGAACCCGCTCGTCTACCTGGACGTGGGCGCCGACGGGCGGCCCCTCGGCCGCGTGGTGCTGGAGGTAAGGCCGCTTCCCAGACACGGCCCGCCGGCCGGGGGGCGGGGTGCGATCCCCGGGTTGCCGGGAGCCCCGGCCGGCGCGGTGCCTGGTGTGCAGGTGACCTTGGGCCTCCTGCTTCTGGCCCCTGGGCCTCAGTTTCCCCGTCTCTGGGAAGGGGCGTCGGCTTGGTGCCTTCCAGCCGCCCTGGGAATAGCTGGGGCGAGGCGAGTCCGGGGTGGCGGAGCAGCCTCAAGGTCATCGCGGAGGGGGAGGGTCAGCGATCGCGGCAGGGCGGACTAGGAGAGAGGTCAGCGCAGGGACCAGGAGCTCCCAGGTGGGTGCAGCGGTCCCCGGGGCGTGGGTGACGTGGCGTGTGCTCAGGTTTTGCATAAAGTGGCACATGCTCTACCGGCCCTCGCCGGCGCCCACCTTCCGGCAGTGAGGTGGACCAGAGCCTTCCCCCCACCCCGCACGCGCCGTGTCTGGAAGTGGAGCAATGTGCTGGGTCCCCCGGGTCTAGCCACCCTTCTAGGGTCCATCAACACCTGCCCATTTCTTTGATCCATTTTTAATGCAAAGTAAGAAACCATTGCGGAGGGAAGTGGGAAGCCCTAGCTGGCCCCACTTTAAACAAAGGGGCCAATTGCCCTTGAGTGGCCTGTTTCCAGGGAACCCGCGGTATTTCCTGTGAAGCCTCAGTTTCCCCTTCTTCCGGTGGGAGGCACCTTCCCCACGTGCTTTTGGTGTAAGAGTGAATCTTGAAGCCGAGCTGGTGGGGGCTGGCCTGGATGGGGCTCCAGCCTTCCCTGCCTCCACCCTTCTGTTTCCCGTCTGTGCACTGAGGGAGTTAGACTGGCTCTTCCCTGGCCTGGGATCGGAGGCTGCCTCCTTGCAGCCCGGGCTCAGGAAGCAGCTGCCAGCAGTGATAGCGGTGTCCACCACTGTCTGTAGGTTTGGCTGTGACAGGGCTGACTGTGTGGTTTTTCCTCACGCCTTGGGTCGCTGTGGGCATGGGTGGCTGGAGGCTTCTTCCTGAGCCTGCCTCGGGACTAACCATTTTTTTGTTCCTCTTTGCTCCCCACAGCTGAAGGCAGATGTTGTCCCAAAGACAGCGGGTAAGGCAGGGCCAGGCCTTGAGTTCAGCCTGGGGAGAGGGCAGGTGGGCACAGGGGAAGAGTTGGGGCTCAAGAATGCAACCAGGTTATGGGTTCCACGTGAAGCTTAGCTGCTGGGTGCTCTAGGGCAGCCTCTGTCTCTCTCTGGGCCTCACTGGTAGCTCTGCCCACCTCTCTGTACTAAGCTGGGAGCCTTAGCATGAGGGGCAGGCGCATGTGGATTCCCAGAGACAGCTGCCCTCCTGCTTGCTCCCCAGTGTGTGTGTTGGGGGGCAGTCTTTGGTGGGGACTCCCTGCTCTACTGACCTGGCAGGCCCTGCCAGGAGCATGTACCTTGTGTGCCATTTTTTTTTTTCCTACTGGGAATAGAACTCAGGACCTTGTACTTGCTAGGCAGGCGCTATGTTGCTGAGCTATATCCCTTGCCCAAGCATGTGCTCTTGTCACAGTGTTTGGGCTCTGGGGTCAGGGAAAGGAAGTAACTTGTCCCAGTCCCTGTCAGTCTGGCAGGGCATATCTAGCAGGTGGGCATTCCCTCCTAGGGGTGTTGGGGTGCAGGTCTACTGACTGCCTCTCTCCCTTGTCCCCTTAGAGAATTTCAGAGCGCTGTGCACTGGAGAGAAGGGCTTCGGCTACAAAGGCTCCACATTCCACAGGGTGATCCCGTCCTTCATGTGCCAGGTAACGTGGCCCCTCGTGCCTCAGTCTCCCCTTTGTGCGTGGGGTGTTGATAAGAACATTCATAAGCCCACAGGTGCCAGGGCATAGGAAATACTGAGCGGGGCTGCCGAGGTGCCCCCCTGACCTGTGCTCGCTGTGTGAGATGGACCTGCCCAGTGCTGGGACGAAAGCCTGCCAAGGGAGCTGGGGTCAGGGGACAGCTATGTGTGGGAGGGACCTTAAGGCTGTGAAAGACCTGCAGAGTCACACAGTCTCTGTGCCCCCATGAATCCTGAGCATGGGAGACGAGAGGAAGTAAGAGGAGGAGCAGGGAGGCCAGGCCCAGCTGGCACGTGCATGCCTGGGCTTGCGGGAGCTGTTCCCAGCAGAGGGCATTGTTCTCTGCTGGTGAGTTTATTCTCTGCTCATCTGCCTGCCTGGCTTTTAGAAGCTTTAGTGTTACTTAGGGATTAGGCGTTCGCAGCAAGAACTTCCAGGGGTGCGGACCCACACAGTGCTGGGCAGGGTCCTCTAGTACAATATACCCTCAAGGTCAAGGCCTGGAGGACCTCTCCAGAGTCCTTTTCTGCCTGGAATTCTCTCCCATTCCTGCTCCCTGATTCCATGGCTGCCATTGTGGTATGTGGCAGTGGGGCAGGGCCTGCGGATGCTCTGCCACCTGGATCCACGTGGAAAGTGGCCAAGGCAGGGAGGAGCTTAGCGGGCTATAGCTGTGGAGCAAGCTTGGCCAAGCCCTGTAGCCTTTGTGCCACAGACATTCCAGGTGCCACCTGAGGCAGAAACTGAGTCAGCGCTCTGTGTATGCGGTGGGAGGGTCCCAGGGACCACGTGTCTAGGGACACCTTATGGGCACCTGTTGGTGCTCAGCAGGTCTGTGCAGGTCATCTGTGTCATCTGAGAATGCTGTCTTAGGAAAATCATAGTGTGGCCGTGTCCAAGGCTCTGCAGGGCACAGCTGGTCACAGAAGTCCTTCCAGGGCTGCCAGGACCTCAGGCAAGATTTGAGGGAAGATGCCAGCCCTGGTGGGCCTGGGTTTAGTGGGTTTATGTGAGGGGTTTCAGGGACGGGGAGGGGGAGTCACCTGAGGGCCTGAACAGGCTCAGGGATGGACACCTGGGTGTGACCTTGTTGCCTTCTAAGACCTGGGGGATTGCAAGTCCTAGGTTACTAAGCATCGGAACACCTTTTAGGTCCTTTGAGGAATGTGTAAAAACTTGCTCAGACAAGAAGGTAGTGTTCAGAAACCAGGGTAGTTATTAGAGCAGAAAATATTTAAACTTCGATTTTTGCTCATTTGCCTTATTCTTCATTGATCCTCATTTCCTTGGGTGTTTATTGGCCTGAGGCGCTTCTAGTGGGGTGGGGCAGAGGCTACTCCCACCAGTCCTGTGTGGCAACAGCTCAGAAATCATTCTCTGCACAGGGGGGCGACTTCACCAACCACAACGGCACGGGGGGCAAGTCCATCTATGGGAGCCGCTTTCCCGATGAGAACTTCACGCTGAAGCACGAGGGGCCAGGTGAGTGCAGGCTGTGTCCACCTCGAGTCCACATCCTGGCCATTCCCGGCAGCCCCGAAGGCGCCAGGCCACGACTGCTCCACATCTGTGCTGCACCTTGCTTCCTCCAGCATCTGGTCTGCTCTCATTTCTGGCTTACTGGGTTTCCTTAGAGCTTTCTCACCCTGCTCTCAGTGTAAAAACAGCCTTCCCTTGGGGAGCCTGGGGGGGAGCTTTAAACAGAACCCCACCGTGGTGTCACCTACGAGACTCAAAGTGGAATGTGGAAAGCTGTGCCACTGAGAGCGTCCCCGAGGCCCTTTCCTGCCATGCCACCACCCTGAGACCTGGTGGCAGCAAAGCAGACAGCCCCGGGTGCTGCTGGTTGGTGGCCCTGGTTTCTTTCTGGGCCCAGAATCTACAAACTTGTCCTTGGTGTGCTTTGAACTCTCCGCACCTCTGAATGGCCTTCCAGGTGACTTGCATCCTTGGAAGCGTGACCCACTCTTGCTTATTTCTGCAGGTGTCCTGTCCATGGCCAATGCAGGCCCCAACACCAACGGCTCCCAGTTCTTCATTTGCACCATAAAGACAGACTGGTGAGTGCCCCCTCCGAGCACTGCTGGGGCATGAGGGTGCCCTCGCAGCTAGAGCAGGGTTAGTACAGGTTCAGGGAAAACCACGTGCAGCTGGGGCGTTCACCATCCACTCGGGGAAAGTGGCCCTGGATGAGAGCAAAAAGGCTGAGGGCAAAGTGGGGTTGCTCCTGTGACTGTCGTAGTTAGACTTCCTGTTATTGCCATTGGCTGGAATTTGTGCGCGCGCGCGCGCGCGCACACACACACACACACACACACACACACACACACACACACAGGTTCCTGTACCATAGCCCTTCCTCTTGGAAGTGCTATAGCAGATCAGGCCTCATGGAGGCCTGAGCAGAAGCCAGGCTGCTTAGTTTGACCCAGGATTTCCCAGGCCATCTTCCTCCATGACACTTGCCTTGGGACATGCTGTGGTGGACAGTTGGATGTCACAGCAGGTAGGCTAAGCCTGCAGATGGCTCCCAGCCCCTGGTAGCCCCTTGTCATGGCCCATGGATTCTAGGACTGTCTTTTTCCTGATAAACTTTTCATCAAGGGATGTTTCTGTCCAGAGGCCCATGGTGTCCTAGCTCTGGGGCATCTGGGTTGGGAGGACAGCAGCTGGCCAGTAGCTAAGACTACACAAAGCCTCTTTCCAAGATGATAGGGATTCCTGGGGAGCGGGGTAGGATGCTAACATCTCCACCTTTCAGGTGAGAAAGATGGGGTGCCAGGCTGGGCAGGTCATCCCTGACCCCTTCCTCTGTGCTCCCTCCATGGAGCCCTCCATGGGCCCTAGAGTTGTGCCCTTGGGCGTCACCACTCTCAGCTTCCCTGGAGCTGCTCCAAGGGCCTCTGACATTCTTGGAGCCCTCAACACAAAGGCTGCTTGGGCCACCCTGTTGCACACCTGTTGCTTTGACGCTCACTTCGTAGTTCTGACTCTTACATGGGCTCTGGTTGTGTGGACTTTGTGCTTTTTCCGAGTAGCTCAGTACTTACCAACTCCCCAGGCAGAACAAGCATAGCTCACTTTGCACACACAGGGTTACTAGGATGCAGGCCAAGCAGCCTAGGGCAGGGTCACACAGTGCAAGAGGGCAGAACGTGTCCTGGAAGCCGGGTGTTCACTAGGGTATACTTGGGGAGCTCAGCATGACTTGATCAACCTTCTGGGGGTGGATCCAGCTACTCAGGGTGGGGTTCCATTCTGAATTGCTATTCTTGCTAAGTATCACCTGACCCCATGGCCAGGGTGTTGGGTGGCACTCGTGTCGCATCTGCTCACCAGCACTACCCCCGCAGGTTGGACGGCAAGCATGTGGTGTTTGGTCATGTCAAAGAAGGCATGGATGTTGTGAAGAAAATAGAATCTTTCGGCTCTAAGAGTGGGAAGACATCCAAGAAGATTGTCATCACAGACTGTGGCCAGTTGAGCTAACAGGTGGCTAGGGTGCTGGGACATCAGCAGCTGCCAGTGGGTTGACTCACCCAGGTTGCCACTCGGAGATTCTTAGCCAAGGTGCCCAGAAGAGCTGCGTGTGCTCTTCCCGCTGCCCCCGTGTGCTTGGAGGAGGCCGCTTAGGACGTGCACCTCCTCCAGGGCCTCACGTCTGCCTTTCCTCACGTCTGCCCTTCCTCCCCATCCACCACAGCCGCTGCATCACACATCGCTCAGCAGGCGCTGCCTGCATTTGCCCGAGCTCCTCTGTGCCTTGGACGCTGGTGGCCATGATGGATAGCGTTCAGTCACTCTAACTGGGGGGACAGCCAGTTGCTGCCAAAGGACTGTGATATCTGTTTACTGTTGTCTTCCTAATTGCAATAATTTAATTAACAAGGTAACCTAGAAATGAAGCTGTGACATGATCTGGGTTGGTGGCGCAGGTCACAGAACCCCAGATCCTGGCTATTACAACACAACTCAGGGCTTCTGTGAAAGTTCCCATGACTGAGGCCTTTCTCCCAGTTACTGTGAAACTCACTGGTCCGCTGCATTCAGCTCTGAACCTGGAAACCAAGCTGCTGGGAGCGGCACCCACTCACTGTGAATTGCTGTGTGGGAATGGGCGTGGCTCTGGAGGGAAGTACTTCCTGTGGGCTTTGCTTTGTCAAAGTGTGTTGACTAAATCCAATCCACTGATGATGTATATAAAAGATATCGGAACATTTGTGTTCACCTTAAATGTGACAATAAATCGTATTTTCTTTAAGACTGGTGTCTGTGGTTTTAGAAGGAAGTTGTCTATAACTTAAATATTTAAAGCCAAATTTTAATGAGTTACCCTGTGTCTCGTACTATCCAAAGAACATTTTTTTTTTCCTTCCTGGTGCTGGAACCAGGATGAAACCAGGACTTCAATAATGGTTGGCATATGCTCAACCATTTCTCCAAAGATGTGCAGAGATGGCCAGAGCGGATAGTGGACATCCTTAGTCACCAGGGAAATGCAAATCAAAGACCAGCAAAATACCACTTTACACCTACTCTGAGGGTTAGGATGAAAAAAAAACAGGTAGCAGTGAATGTTTGCAAGAATGAAGAGAAACCGGAACCTTCATACCCTTATATTTGGAAAATAGCCTGATGGTTCCTTAGATGAGTTTAAATGGAGGTCGGCACAGAAACTTGCTCCTGAATGTTTATAGCAGCATTATTAATAGTCAAAAAGTAGAAATGACCTGTTTGAGCTTTCCTGTCACTGGGACAAATTGCCTGGCAGCCACAACTTGGAAGAGAAGAGGTTTGTTTATTCTACCTTAGTGTTCATGGGGGTCAGTCTATGGGTGGTGGCTCCAAAACACAAAACAGCATGATGGAAGGACCTGGTAGATAGAGGACAGGGCTCATCCTGTGGCAGGAAGCAGAGAGAGAAGAGCTGGGGACAAGGATACACCCTTCCATGGCACAGCCCCAGTGCCTACCGCCAATTAGGCCCCACCTTCTAAGGGCACATTCAGCCATGGACTCATCAGTGGACAAATCCCCTGGTCATCACAACATCCAATGATCCAACCTTCTAAAAAACCACACCTCTGAACACCAGGCTTCTGGGGGACACTAGATCTAAACCACAGCACAACCCCAAAGCCCCACAGTGGGCAAATGTACAAGCACAGTGTGATGTATCCATACAATGGAATTTCCGCGCTCTAATAAGGAAGGAGACAGCGATCCTTGCTCCAACCTGGATAAACCGTGGGAACCATATGCTAAGTGAAAGAAGCCAGTCACAGAAGATCACACGCTGCATGACTCCATTCGTAGGGAACGTCCCCCACAAGGAGGTCTACAGAGAAAGCAGATTCACAGGGGCTCAGGGGTGGAGGAGATAGCTGTGGAGATGCCAGTGGGTGACAACTGAAGTGCCCGAGCTTCCTTTATGGGATGATTCAGATATTCTCAGGTTCACCTTTGGGGTAGTTGTGTATCTTCAACCACACCAACGACCATTTTGATGGGTGAATTGTGGAGTATATGAATTGTACCTCACGTCTGCTTACAAATGAGTCGTAACAAAGTCTCATGATTCTTTGGGTATATAAGCTATTTCTTCTACTTTCAAAGCAGTGGTCCTGGGTGAGATTATCACAGGCTCAGACACAGGAGGGCGGGCTAATTCCCTCCAGCAAAGAACAGTTATTTGAGGGCACGAGTTGTTGGTTTCATTTGGAGCCGACCAACGGTCAGGGTCCCTTTCCCATTCACGCCCTTTCCCGTGAAAAACTCAATGACACTGAATTCAAATGATCCTGTGATTCAACAACCTGCAACAACAACAACAACCTAATGGAACAAACAATTAGAGTTTTGTTCTATTTTACGTGATGAATCAGCTCAGCGCCTACAAGAAATAAGAATCTTTTGGTGCTATTACTGAAGCTTTCTGACTCTCAGATTTTAACTTAGGCTGAGAAAAAAGAACCCAAGTCTTCCATTGTCTTTTGATGAGCAATGAAGCAGCTGCAGAATTGATCCCACACCATGGTCATCATGGTCACCACCACAGTCACGATGATTAGGTGCTGCAGACACCTGGCCTCCTGAGGACATACTTCTCATGTTGCAAAAGCACAGGTGACCAGGTGACTAAGTTTGCTGTCACTGCATGCTGTGGATCACTAGCATACCATTTCCCAAGGGGCACGTTCAGCTCTGCCTTCCAATCCAGGGGTGTGACCCGACAGATCACCAAACCCCATCTCTGCAGGGTTATCTCCTGGGGCCACTGTCGGTATCTATTCCGTACAGCCGGGATCCAAAGGGGAGACTGGGACGACACAGTAATTTGAACCAGAACCGTGGATTCCTGAGGTGAAGGAGACTTTTAAAAATCCCTCTCCAGCGCCCACTGCTGCTGAAGCTGATGCTATGTCCAAGAGGCCAGGGAGCAGGTGAGTGTCCAGAGCAGGGCACTGGAGTAAGGTTTAGAGCAAGGTCAGAGACAGCACAGGGACACCCTGGTGCATTGCGCATTGCTTTGGTAGGCAACCTGACATTCAGTGAAATACTTCCACCTTTTGTATTTAATGTAATTGTAAAAGGGGTTAAATTTAAATCAACTGTCTTACTTTCTGTTTTCTCTGTTACCTGGCCTTCATTCTCTTTGTGCCTTCTTTTGGATTTTTTTTCCCTCCCAAATGATTACATCTTAATCTCTACTATTAACTTTTAGATCTAACTCTTCATTGGTAGTGGCTTCTTTAGGGCTGGATATATTGTGGTTTAACTTATGAACTGATTGCAAATAATATACCCATTTTATAGATAGAGTAAGAATTGGTGGTAACTTTATTTTTAACTTTTTAAAAAAGAATTGCCAAACTTGCTGGAGATTTAGCTCAACGGTTTAAGCACTTGCTTGGTAAGCACACGGTTGTGAGTTCAATCCCTGGTACAAAAAAAAAAAAAAAAAAGGAATTGCCAAACTTTTCCAAAAAAAAAAAGAGAGAGCTACATTTCACATTTCTGCCAGCGATGTATATAAGAGTTCCAGTTTCTTCATTCCTCACCAACTGTGCTGTTATCTTTTTAAAATTGTAATCACCCTTGTAGGTGTGGTCTGTCATTGTGGCTTTATTTCTGATACCTCCGATGGCTGCCAACGCTGAACACCTGCCCTTACGCTTATTGGGCATTTGAGTATCTTCTTGGAAGCAATGTCTGTTTGGATCCTTTGCTTGTTTTACATTTGTTTTGTTGTTGAGCTGTAAAAGCTTTTTATATAGATACAAATTCCTTATCTGAAATGGATGGTCCCCAATTTATGATGGCTTGACTTAAGATTTTTAAACTCTGTAATGATGTAAAAGAAAGACACGTTTGGTAGAAGGCGCGCTGTGCATCTTGGTCTTTTGCTGGGCTAGCGGTAGGGGATACAGTGCTGTCTTGCAGTGCTGAGCGGTGGCGGTGAGCTGCCCATCCAGCCGGCCACACCGTCAGGTAGGTGAGCAGCCAGCCAGTCCTCTAGGGTACCGTGTTGCTATGCTATGATGTACAGGAACCTGGGTGTATTAAGTACAGTTTTTAGCTTTTAATATTTTCAACTCACAATGGGGTTATCGGGCTATAACCCCATCATAAACCAAGGAATAGCAATACATAGTTTATATATAGACATGTCTCACTTAGTGACAAGATATATTGTGAGAATTGTATTAGGTGATTTTGCCCTTGTGTGAACATCATAGTTACTTACAAACTGGGGGGGCAACAATAGCACGAGGCAGTGTGACCCTAGGGGACCTCGTCTATGTGATCCGTCCCTGTCTGCAACTTCAGTGTGCAACACACGACTATTCATTTGGCCCGGGCCTCGGAGAGCCTTGTAAACTCTCAGATGCCTTCTAGCATGTGCCAAAACCTGCAGGGATGGACCCAGGCAGCCCAAAGGCTGTTAGTGCAGCACGGGTAGCATCCCAGGTCAGGAAGCCTGGCAGAGCAGAGGGTGCCACCAGGAGTCTACGGGAGCCCAATGCCCTAGTTATACACACCGGGAAACTGAGGCCTGGAGGGGCAGAGGGTTGAAGTCAGAGAGAGTGGCTGAGAGCTTCCAAGTCAAACCCTGGCTCTCCAGACTCCAAATCTTGTCATTGCGCCGAATGTGAGACTGAGTGAGAGGAAGGTTGACTTTTACAAACAAGAATGCTTCAAACTCTTTAGTAGCAATGATAAATGGATTCTCCAGCAAAGGAACACAACCAATGATTAGACAAAAGAGACCGTTCTGTACACACAAACACATGCACACACACGCTCACACACACACACACACACACACACAAATGCATACATGCATAGTTCTTTATTTTATTTATTTATTTATTTATTTATTTATTTTTGTACTGGGGATCGAACTCATGACCGCACACTTGCAAGGCAGATGTTTATGCCGCTGAGTTAAATCTTCAGCCCCTACACATGCATAGTTCTATAAGCAAAAAGACTAGAAGGACACAGCCAATCTCTGGATGGTGTTGTGTGAGGGAAGTTGGCTGCCTGGTAACGTTTTGCGTCTTTCCGTGTTGTTTCCACGTCACATTTTGCATGGATTATTTATATATAGAAAATCAAGATACATCCCTTTTAGAGTTTTACTCAAGCACAATGAAGTCTGGGGAGATTGGGGCTCGCTTAGGATGTGGGAGAAAGAAAAAAAAATCCCCTTTTAATTCTCTTACACAGCATCCACTTGCCTGCCAGCAGGACGTGGCAGTACTCCAATTCAGCCACCAGAGGGCAGAAGGCACCCAGAAAATGGGTGCAAGAGGAAAGAAAGCTGGGGAATTCGGGGTCGGCAAATTTGCCAGGATAGAGCAGGCCCCAGGGTCAGAAGTCATCTCCACTTCAGCGCCTAGCCAAGGTCAGATTCCCAGCGAGAAGGGATAGAGTATTTACATGCTGGCCAAGGGTCCTTTGCCACAGCATGATGGAGAAACTGAGGCAGAAGTCCGGTCAGAACAAGCTAAGAGAGGCTCGGTACAGCGGGGAGGGGAGAATAGCTTGGGCCAAGGAGAACCAACAGGTCTGGACCCTTCCTGGGGTAAGGAGTGGGCTCTGACTGCCGGCCCACGGCTGGGCAGAGGCTGAGGTGGGCTCGTGAGCCATGTCAGAGGTCCCACAGCCTAGCTGCCCCTACCACCTCCTGTCAACAACTCACTCACACCCTGAGTCCCACGCGCCGTGATGCCGTGTCTGGTTTGCTCTTGACTGTGGCCCTCAGGTAGGTAGGTGGGCGTTTTCATTCCCATTTACAAAGGGGGAAACTGAAGCTCAGAAAGACCCAGTCCATCTGACTTGAGTCCTTGCCCGGGATGAGGACAGGGAGGCAGAGATGGAGGTGACACCAGCACCATGAATCTAGGCTTTTGAGCAGGACTTGGACCTCACATTGCCCTAAGGGGTGCAGATGTGTAGGGCTGTGGAGCTAGGCTGTCGTGTGGCTAGAACGGGGAGTGGGTGCTGCTCGGGGGTTCAGGGAAGGGCCCCTCACCTCCTGCACCGATGTGGAGGATGTGCGTGGGTCTCAGGCCCGAAGAAGGCTCCCAGGGCCTGTGTGGCCAGCAGGACACAAGGAGGGACGCATCCTGGGGCAGAGGCGCAGCTGCCGCTGGCTCGCTTGCTGGTGGTGCAAGCGGAGCTGCCCACCCCAGGGAGCCTTGGCAACTCTTCAGGGACAGACATGGAAGGGGACTGAGAGCTCCTGGGGGCTGCTGCTCCGCAGCAGGAAGTAGCAGAGCAGGGACCAAACCCCAGACTGCTCTCTCTTCGGGTGGAGAGCCACTCTGGGTGGGGTAGAGGGAGCCACTCAAGCTCTCTGAACCTCAGCCTCCCCCTCTGTATAATGTGAGTCATAGGCTCGGAGGAGTGTGCACGCCTATGATCTCAGCACTCTGGGGAGGCTGAGGCAGGAGAATCACAATGTTGAATCCAGCATGAGCAATTTAGTGACTTTGTTGGGATGTGGCTCATAGTGAGAAGGCCCTGGTTCAGTCCCTGGTCCTGAAAAAATGCAGTGACTCATCTTGGTCCCTGAGCACGATGATGTCTATCACACCTCCCTCCCCTCATTGTGCCTTGGGCTTCCTTGACCAGACTCACCTGGGGCTCAGGTCCTACCCAGTCAGGAAACAGCACAGTGAAGAGTTCAGGCTGGCCAGTCCAGTGCCTCCAGGGCTGCCCCTCCAGGAGGCGCCAAGGGTTAGTTGGTCCTGGCCCCGCTCCCCGCCTGCCCTCCATTCTGGATCATTTAGAGACAGAGCCCAGGTGTCTGATTTCCCCCAGCCACTGGGAGGCCAGCCAGGCTTTTGCTCACTGCCAGGCAAGGGTTTGGGGCTTGCTCCTCCTTCCTTCCCTGGGGTCCCCAGCTGGCAGCAAAGGAGCTGGGCGGGTGCACCAGAGGCTCATTTCTCTCTGTTCTGAGTCTCTGAAAGTAAGAATGGCTAACAGGGCCAGAAGAGAGTGCCCTAGGCTTCCGAGCTGGGGGACCCTGTCTCCACAGGGACCTGGCTGGAGTGGGGAGCATCTTCATGGGGTGCTCAGCCCTTGCTGTGTGTGTGTGAATACGTTTGTGAATGTGCATGTGTATGTATGAGTGTGAATATTTGTGACTATGTCTGAGAGTGGGAAGAGGTGTGTGTGTGTGTGTGTGTGTGTGTGTGTGTATCCGGGAGGGATGGAGAACAGGGCCTTTCCTGCTTCCTGGGAATTGGCCCCAGGATCAATGGTGGGGGAGGCTTTGGGGGCCCCAGGCCAGCACAGGCTGTTCCTGGCTCCAGCCACAGCACTGTGGGAACAGCCAAACACGGCTGCCAAGGGAGCCCACCCCCAGCTGTCGCCTCCCCCTGCCCCAACACCCGTCTCCCAAACACTTGCGCACGGGGCGGGGGAGGGGCAGGGATGACACAGGCCCAGGCCACACTGGCCAAGCAGCAGCTGGAAGGGAAGCAAGTGCTTGATGCCCACCTGGGTCTTCGGGCCATGGAAGCTGGTCAGGATGTCAAGGCAGAGAGCCTGGATACTTGGCTCCTATGGGCCACCGTAGCCCAGGGTCCGGGGTGCAGCCACCTAGGAAATGGTGCTGGGCGCCTGATTGCTGGAGGCCACCCCAGCCCGGGTCTCACCCCTTGTGCCACCTGGGCAACCCTGGGCACTTCACTAATCCCTGCACTGGGGTTCAAGTCCTGCCTTTGCCATGTGGGCAGTGAGGGGCTCAGCTTCCACCCTGAACTGGGCTTCTTAGGTCCCCAGTGCCCTTCCCTGCACCGGCTCTGGGCTTCTGGGTGGCCAACTGCCTCTGGACGTCCCTGTGAAGTCCAACCGGAAATCCTTCCTGTCCAGTGGAATTACTGCTTTCCCCAGCTCTGGGGGATGTCGAAATGCAGGCTGTGCCGGCCTTCAGCATGTTTTCTCGGAAAGCAAAGCACACAGGTGGTGCATAGGGCCACTGGCGAGGCGGCAGCAGCCTGTGAGCCTGAGACTCAGTGGTAGTGGGGCATCTGTTGTGCCTGCTGGCAGGCAGATGGGGCCGGGGGTCCTGGGTCTGAGGCCTGGCTCCCTCCACCCCGCTGTGTGTCCTCTACCTGAGCCACAGGCTGTGGGTGGGAGAGGTCATAGCTCCTGGGTCACAGCCGCTGGACTCTTTGATGTGCACAGCACCCTACAGGGAGCTGGGCCTCGGGGAGGTGGGTGGAGGCCCCAACATAGCACAGCACAGCTGGGGCAGGCCTGGCAGGAGCCCCTGCAGAGGGCCTGCTGGCTTTGCACCCCTCCCAGGCAGCTGGTGGCGCCCCCCCCCCCGGGTTTCCACTGCGTCTGTAACTTACAGAGTGTCTTCCTGTCCCCCTCCAGCCCGGTCACTGGCACTGGTTCCCTCCGACCCCAGCCCTGCCTGCCTCTTCGAGTGCTGAGCACAGCTGCCCAATGGGACCCTCTTTATGCCAGGAGGCAGGAAAAAGCTTGGTGGCTTCAAGATTTTTTCTGCAGCCCAGCTCAGACAAGCAGTCCTGCTTCTGAAGTCAGGGTCTGTGCCCTGCTTGTCCCCACGCCTCCCTGCCCCACATGCCTGGATTCAGACACAAGGATTCCTGTCTGTCTGTCTGTCTGTCTGTCTGTCTCCCTGTTTCTCTGCCCATCTCAGGTTGCAGTCTGGAGGTGAGAGCTTGCCCCAGACCTGTGCCTTGGCCTGCATACAATTTAAACATTTAGGAAACCAGTTGCCAATGGTGTTAAAACTTGGAAAATTTCATGTAGCAGCTGGGATTTCCAGTTTTCCTCCACCCTTCCCCACTGGACAACATTATCCCTTTTCTTATTTGTTTGTTTTGAGGACAGGGTCTTACTATGCAGTTCAGGCTGGCCTTGAACTTACTATGAAACCTCAAACTTGCTGTGACCCTCCTACCTCTGGAAGGCCAGGATTACAATTGTGTGTCACCATGCCTGGCTGGCAGCATTATTTTCACATGGCACCAATGGGCTGGAGCTGAGGACCACATACCCCTCTGGTGGGCCTGGAGCTGCCCGCCTGCTGGCCTCCTTGCTGAAATTGCTGCTAGCCTCACATCTGGGGAGAAGGGACCCTGGAAACCCAAAGCTGTTAGGTGTGGATGCATCCTGCAGGATCTGAGGCTTCACAAACACAGCGCTGCACCCGGACTGGTTTCTCAGCACCTCTGGGTGGGACCAAGGTAGCAGCATTCTTAAAAAACCTTCTGGTGACGCTAACTAGCAGCATGGTGCTGGTTGCAAAGGCTTTGCGGCCACAGGAGCTTCTGATGGTCTCGCTTTGTGGCTCTCAACAGGAGCAGGCCTGGGCCCTGGCCATGCTCAGGAAAGGAGCTCTGTGTGTCTCGCCGACACTTCCATCTGTCCTCAGTGTGATGTCTGGAACTCAAATCCTGGGCTCAGCCGAGAAGGCCGAGTGCAGGCGGCTGCCACAGGGCCCAGGGCTGTGTCTCTGAGGCAGATTCCCTGCTATATATGGTCCCCTGCAGTCCCCAGCTAGTGTGTGATCTAATCTGTCGGCAATCTCTCCTGGTCTGGGGAGAGCCTACCCCTAGCAATGTTCACTTGGGGGCGGAGAGGCTGGGAGGAGCCAGACAAGTTGCATGGAGGCAGGGCAAGCACAAGATGACCAAGGTGGCCCAAGTCCCAGCTCAGCCCTCTCTCCGCCTATGAGATCCACACCTTGGTGCTGCGTAAACAAGGAAATCCATGAGCCTCTGCAAGTTCCAAAATCCTTTTAATATAGCATGAAAAGGCTATATTTCCAAAGGCAAGGCGTATAGTCTCCAGGAATAAGGCACACACCGGAATGCCATCCCGAGGGCTGCCCTGCGGGGAGCCAGGCGCCAGCTCCAGCACCCTCCCAGCGGGGCCCACGGGTTCTGTTTGTCTTTCAGCTGGACACACACATACGGACATCAGAGACACAGACAGGGTCACCACACGGGGGGTGGAGGAGATCCAGCAGCTGGTTACGACAGCAGCGATCCCAGCTGCTACCAGCCTCAGGGGGTGGGGATACCACCGGGTCACCTCTCCAAAGGCTGGGGCACCCACACCCTTTGGCGTTAGTTGCTGCACTGGGCTACAATGTAGTGAGGTTGGGTTAAATACGTGTTTAGAGTAGATTCAAGTCTATTAGATGCTGGAGGCAGGCGTGAGGGTTCTGGATGACCTATCCAAGTTCAAGAGCAGGGCCTGGAGGCTCAGGTGAAAGAGTCCCCAGCTGTCACGGGAGCCCGGCTCTCCCTGGCTCCATGGGCCTTGCTGGCCAGCTGAGGGGTTGGATCGTCCCACACCCCGCCCTGCCCTACTCTACAAATTAATAAAACCATAGCAACCAGATAATAACAAGAAGGTGCAGGAAAACAGATTTTAAGGCTGCATTGGCTATCCTCAGGGGAAGGGGTCACCATTCCCTTTTCTTTGCTATGTAGCTAATAATAGCTCCCCTTAAAAAAAAAAAAAGCAATGCTTTCCAAAATACACATATGCATAAATACAGGACAAGAACACATTAATACGTCTAAACACTTGAATAATATGCTGGCTACTTAATACTGATATTTTCATCCCAGTAAAACAATACAGAATAACAACAACATGGCTTTAAAGAATTGCAGTATTTTTTTTTCTTATCAGAATTATGTACCAACTTCATATAATATTCTATGTAGACAATATTTCCTTCTTAATGTAGTTCAGCTGCATACTTTTTACAGATCAAAGCAGAGTAAAAAACAAATTTTTAAAAAAGCCAAACAAAAACCAAAAACAAGTAACAGGAAGAAGAGCTCTCACCATAAATATTTTCTTGTAGTTCCACCAGAAGATTTGCAAAAACACTTCCAGAAATCTTTGTTGAATATTCTATTGCCCTCCTAAAAGTTCTGAAGTTTGAAGAATACCTCTCTTTTTGTTTTATAATCTCAAAAAAGAAAAAAATCAAGCCGCTCCATTTTTCTTTTGTTTTTGTTTTTTTAAAAAAGGCCCTCAAATATATACAAACAAAAATCACTGTGAAAATTTTTTTGGGGGGAGAAGCTACCAAATTCAGTGTTGTGAAAAAAAAAGTGGTAACCATGCAGAAATTTTAACATCTATGCATTTTTTCCCAAAATACACACATAGTATTTTTGTTTTTTTAAAAAAGGAATTCTGTGTCAAGTATAACTCAAAATAAATACAAATTCACAAGTAGAGCTATTGAATACTTCATATGGGGTAAACACCATGTTCTCCCAACTGGATCGTTAGATCTACCAACTGCAGACGATTGTCCCTTTTTGAATGCACGAACACCACACACTTTCTTATCTCTGGGCTGCCAGGCCCTCTGAGCACTAAGTTTCCACCGCACACAGCTGGACAGTGTTGTCTCCTGCTGATCACAGAGTGAGCCCCAACTGTGAAGAGGGGTGCATGGGGGTGGCTGCCTCAGGCCCAGCTTCTGAGGTGGCCTCTTGCCTGCCCAGATGGCTGGGCAATGGCTGCCAGCTGGACCAGCCCACTGCGAAGGTCACTTAGGGGTGATACCCTATTTCCTCTTGGCCCTGGCCTCCTGTGACCTGGAGTCTGGGTTCTTTCTAGGGTGTGAGCTTCCCCACCACCTCTGCAGCCCAGGGGCAGGCCCCGTGGTACTCCCGGGCTCTGCTTGTCCTCACATGGAGACAAGCGCTCTGTCCACCACTGGGGTCATTCTCTTTAGAGGCCCAGCAGGATGACTGCCATCTGCAGCTTCTTTTTGGACACAGAAGCCTTGCACCCAGACCACTCAGGTTACCTCAGCGGCAGTGCCCAGGGGCAGGTGGTACTGCCAGTCTGCTGCCAGCATGCTACCCAGGTGGGCAGCAGCTAGAGGGCGCAGCTGCAGCAAACGCACCTAGGTTTTAAGTGCTCAGAGGGGGGCCCCCAAAATCTACCCTGCAGCCCCCCTAGCTGCAAGTCGCTCCATCTCTACTACCCCACTCCCTGGACCCTTGGTGAGCACTTTACTGTAAATCCTCACTCGCACAAAGCATTTTCATTTGAAAACTAAAGGCAGCCGGGCACCGGATGGGTGTCCTGGAGCCGTGGTAAACACTGGATTTCAGGCCCGTTTTGTGGTCTGATTTGTTTTTGTTTTGTTTTGTTTTCCCACAGAGGCACAAATGTTGGGGCAAAATCAAGAGACCCAGTACTGGCAGCTGGTCCTGTCCCTGCCCCATGAGAAAAGAAGGACAACAGAATCAGGGCTTCTCGCTGGGGAGAAAGGAGGCCACGTGCCTGCTGCCAACCAGGACTGTGGCCCTCCTGACCGTGTGACATGCCACGAGGCCTCTCTGCTCCTTTGGGAGGTGGGAAGTCTCTGTCCCCATTCCCATGTGACAGGTGCCATGGCTTGTCTCAGGGTAGCTCTCTGGGAGAGGCTGGGGGGGTCCTTGTCCATTTTTTGGCAGGGGAAGGGGACAATAAGTTGGGCAGCTGCAAGAGGACTCTTTGTCCCTCAGCTTGGCTTCCTAAGTGACCACTCGGGGGACACATGTGTGGAATAAGGGGTACCTGGGAGGTGTCGCTCACATTTGGGAATGCAGATAGCTCCCACAGCACAAAGCTGCTGTTCCAGGACAGGCACCCAGCCAGCCTGCTCCTAGGACATCAGAGCTCTTAGGGACCTCTGTTCTCTAGTGCCACTCTCTCACCTGACAGGGAAACTGAGGCTGGAGATGTGACATCTTCTCCCTGGGCAGCACAGTGCATTAGCAGAGGGCTGGGCCAGGCCTGTGTCCTTTGAACTGGGGCTTGGAGCCTTGACGGATCCCCATGGGGTCAGGAAGCATGGGGATGGGAGGGGAATGAGGCCGATAGGACCTAAGCCAGTTGGGCTGGTGTCAAGGGCTCATGGCTGTGCCCCCATAACCTCCAGGACACATCCTGGGAGCACTGTCCAGTGCTCAGGACCACCTTCTGACCTCTCCTGCCTGGGCCTGGGTGCGATGTGGTGACATCAAAGGGGGTCAGGGTTTAGGGCTCTCTGTGGACAGGGGACAGAGGTCCACTCCCTAGCAGCTGCGCACAGATGCCCGTGCACTGGGGCTGCCGACTCAAGACTGAGAGGTGGACTTTCTGAGAGTGGCTTTGCACAAAGGGCAAATAGGACGGTTGTGGGCAGGAGGGGGCCTGGCTGGCCTCGGGGACGCAGCCCCCTCGGCCTAGGGATTCACAGTAAATTTAGTGCACTTGTGGCCAATGCCGGCTGCTCACCCCAGAGGGCCTCCAAGAGGAGGGGGCCCTGGGGACAGTGACCTCAGCAATACTGTCACCATGCGCGAGGCCAGGGGACACGGGGCCCCTGCGCAGCACAGGGAGGTGGCAGGCAGTGGCGTCACTGCACACGGCGGCAGTAGTAGCCCAGCACCTTGCACTTCTCGCAGAGGTGCTGTGGGTGCTCCTTGCTCTGGTCGGACACGTCCAGGCCATCAGGCTTCTCCAGGGGTCTCTGCAGAGGGACGGGGTGCAGGGAGAGACAAAGGAGCAGGGATGCAGAGTCCAGAGTGACAGAGACAGAGAGGGACAGAGAAAGACAGGCAGAGACACAGACACAGAGAGGAGCAGAGAGACACAGAGAGAGATGCACAGAGGGTGAGGGGGAGGCAGAAGGAAAGGAGGGAGGGCGCTGTAGTGACCGAGGTCCTTGGAGGGCACCCAACAACTCTCGCCCCCTGCCCCCCTCCCCATGCAGCAGAAGACCCAGGGGTCTTCTCCTGGGCCCTGGGTACACTGCTCTGATCCCTGGAGCCTCCTGAAGCTCACAGGAGTCAGGACAGGGTGGGACAGGGGTTCACAGACTCCTGGGTGATGACACTGAGTCTCTGGGTGAGGGAGATGCAACCTGCACTTGATTCCCAGCACTAGCACTTCTGTCCTGGCCACTTGTCACTCCCGACCTGATCAGGCAGTCTCAGGTCACAGAGCGGGGGCCCCCCGGATACTGTTGCACACAGCACTGGCTGCTAGCAGCGAGTGGGCCCTGAGCTCCTGGGAGTCTGCAGCCAGGGTGTGGAGCCTCCCCACCCCAGGGCCTGGCCTGTTTGCTGAGTGACCTCCATGAGTGGAATGTCACTGCTTTCTAATAAGGAAACCGAGGCCCAGTTTCCTGAGGTAGGAAAGAGTGCATTTCTGATAGGCTGGGAATGTCCCTGCCCTCTTTTCCCTTTTTTCCCACTGTCAGAAGCCAGCAGACACTCTCCAGAAATGTCATGGAGGCTTTGGGAGCACCCTGAGCAGGCGGTGTCCCCCTCCAGCCACAGGTTGGCCAGGACTCCCGAATACAGAGGGTCCCCTGCACAGATGTGGGGAACTCTGCGGAAGCTGGCCATAGCCGGTTGGGAGCCACAGGCCAGTTGAGGGCTGTAGGCCGATGGGGTTTTGGATGCTCAGATGCCTATGACCTTCCCCAGGTGGTCAGGGGAAGGCAGCTAAGGCAGAAGAATGGCAAGTTCAAGCCCAGCATGGGCAATTTAGCGTTCATGAGACCCCATTTCAAAATAAATAAATAAACAAACAAACAAAGCAAAAGGGCCTGCTTCAAGGCTGCACAGCTGGGGCCGTGGGTCCATGGAAGGGTCTGGGTTCGATTCCTACTATGATAACATTTTGCTCCTGGGGTTCTTCTGATCCAACCCCTCCGTGGTGACAATGACTAGAAAGGACACTGGACCTCTGAGTGTGGCTGGTGCTCATATTAATGGGAGGGACACCCTCTGGTTCGGGGTCCCTCAGCGATGAAGCCAGGTGAGAAGGCCTCAGGAGGGGAGGCTCCCTGCTCTCCCACAACTCCCGAAGGGGACCTACGACGGGACTTATACGTCATCCCTCCACACTCCCAGTCGCTGGAACCTCTGCAGGCCGAGCACGGCTGCAGCTCACTGTCCACGCTGAAAGGGTTTCTCCACCCTGAGCTGGACTCAGGGTTCCTGCTCTGTCCTGCTGGATACCCCAGCCACACAGGCCCTGGGGCTCTGCCTGGCTCCCATAGGACACCGGACTAGGGCAGCTCTGATGGTGACCTCCCTGACCACCCCATGCTGGCTTCTGGCCACCCTCTACCACAGCCCCCAGCTCTGTAGCCAGCCACCCCTCCCCAGCCAGCCATATGGGAGAAAGGATAGAAGACTGCAAATTGGCCGGCGGTGTGGTGCTGCATGACTGTACTCTCAGCACCCCGGGAGGCCGGCTGAGGAAGGAGGATACCAAGTTCAAGCCCAAACCAGCAGCTTGGTGACTTAGGGTGACCCTGTCTCAAAATAAAAAAAATAAAGAGCCGGGGATGTAGTTCAGCATGGAGGCCAACACACACACACACACACACACACACACACACACACACACACACACACAAACATCTGCCGTGATTAGAATGGTGCCTGGTGCAGGGAGAGGCTCTGGGAGCAGGCTGGCGCTAACACCACGTATTATTGGAGGGCAGGCTGGGTGGGTTCACACCTGAGTCCTGCAGACACGGAAAAACCCTGGCATTATCCTCACCAGCCCCAGCCCTCCAGCCCTCAGGTCAGCTGAGTCCATTTCTCCCTGGCTGTGACCTCTGTGTCCCAGGGTCTCTGTATGGGGCCCGGCCTGGCTCCTCAGCCCTGCTCAGCCTTCTGCCTATGAGGAGCTGGGCGGAGCCATCAGGAAGGGCTCCCCTCTGCAGAGGGAAAACACCAGCAGCTGGGACTGATCAGTGAGGGCCACCCCAACCCCTGCAGGGAGCCCGGGCCCAGCAGTGTTTTCTTCTGGTGGAGGGGAGGCCAGTAGGGTGGGGGGGCCACAGCTGGAGACTGACAGGAAACAGATGCGGCAGAAGCCCAGTGTGGGGAAGTGCAGGGCTCTAGAGGATGCTGAGGCCCAGGTCAGTGCTGGAGACCAGCCAGTCCCTCTTGGCATGGAGACCTGAGGGGTGACAGAGCTGGCTGATTGATCTGCTCGTGTCCCATCACCCTTCTGGGCCTCAGTCTCCCCCATGCACACAGAAGGTACTCAACAAACACCAGCTGAACCATTGAGAGAGGGGACAGTATAGCAAATGTGCTTTTGAAAGATGCTTCTAGATGGGACTCTTGGAGGCTCTGATCCTGCAGATGGAGGTGGGGTCAGGGTGATTCAGGGTATCACCTGGGCTGTGCAGGCAGGATGGGGACCACAGGGGGATGCCACCCTAGGGATAGCAGTGCGGGCCTGGCAAGGTGGAGGGGACACACTGGATGGTAGGGCCACTGTGAGGAGCCTAGTCCTGCTGGCCTGGGGTGCTGAGCGGGCCCTGCCTCTCTGCCTAGGTCACCCAGGGTGTGAGAGCTCCACACGCTGAGCCCCAGACCTGCGGTGCAGACTCAAGCAGTGGCCAGGAGTCTCCACCCTGCAGACACCAAGCCATTCCCAGCTGCCCTCCCCACACCCTCCTTACTCTCGGGACCTGTCTGGCCTCCTCCGGTCCTCGGTCCTTGCTACCCTGTAGCCCAAAACTTGCCCCTCTTCACAAATCCCAGCGTCTCTACTGACCTTGGGGGAACCATTCACAGCCGGTGCCTCACTTTCCTGCTCTGTGAAATGGAGAAACAAATAGACCCAACCTCCTGGGGTGTCAGGGAGGGTGACAGGGATAGTCTTGGAGGGGTAAACCCAGGTGGCCGATCCGGGATTCACACACTGCAGCCTGCCTGGCCTGGGGGCTGGACGCCCAGCTTGGCTGACCATTTCCAAATAGAAGAGCCACCTCCCACTTTGGGATCCCCACACTAATGCAGAGACACAAGACCAGGGTAACTGTCTTAAAATGAAGCCCAGAGCCCTCTTGCTTTCCAGCTCCCATGGGTGCCCGGTGCCCAGGCTCTGGTGACGGTCCTGTGTCTTCCTACGATGGCCATCCCCACTGTGACAGGTCCAGCTTCCCACTTCCTGTGTGGGAGAAAGGATCACGCCCTCTCTCTGCCGCCGGCCCGCGCAGGTCCGCTCCAGGGTGAACTGGCTCTGCACAGCACTGCTCAGAATGCAGCACACCATCCGAGGGCCTGTGAGTCGCACCACGGCCACCCGTCTTTATTTTAAAATACACCGGAGATCTCTGCCCTGGGAACTTGGCGCCAGTGCCCTTTTCCTCTTTCCTGTCCTCGGAAAGTGGATTCTCCCTCCCTCGATCCCATTTCAGATGAGACAAGGGAAGAAATCACTTACTTGGAGTGAGCTCATCTCAGTACTATGAAGGAGTAAAAAGAGAACTGATGATAGAAGTCACTCTGCAGAGCCTGACCTATCACGACGGTCCTGCCCCGCCCCCTTGCGCCCCGCCCCTCCATCGTGGCCCCGCCCCCACCATGGCCCCGCCCTCAACTCACCCCCCCACCCCGGGCTCACCTGCTTGTGTGGGTACACGTTGATGTGGCACTTGATGCACTCCTGCCCCATGTTGGCCCAGGAGTTCCCGCTCATCCATTTTCTCTTGCACTTGGGACACTTGTACTCGCCGAAGCAGCGCTTTTTGCCCTGGTACGGCGTCAGACCCTCGCCTTTGGGGCGTGCCTAGGGGACAGGAAGCAGACTCGTTGGGCCGGGGTCCAGAAGACCGGCCCGATGTGCCTGTGGGGTACTCGTGTGTGCAGTACACCTTTTGGTCCAACTTAGGGAGCGCCAAGTTCACCTCCCAGGGCACACCTGGGAACCCCAACACCCCTCCTCTAACCAGAGGTGGAGGGCGAGACATCTTTAGAGACAGGTGTCGTCGGTGGTACAGGGACCTGCGCACACACTGGCATGCAGAGAACACCAGTCTCCGCCCAGCCCCAGCTCCCACTTGCAGGGACCCTAAATTCCCTTCTTGCATGCCAAAGGCAGATCCTGTACTGGCACCGGACGGCTGCACTCTTTTGCCTTCAAGGGAATGGAAAGATTGCACCCCGGCTTCATGATCCCCTTGCTGTTTCCCCTCATCAGCACACAAGGGGGGACCGTGTTGTGCCTAACACCTGCACCGTACTAAACGTCAAGCAAGTTTGGGGCACATTTACCAGAGAGCACTTCAAAAAGTGTAGGATGCTTTCCTTTCTTTGGTTGTTACGAAGAAGGCCATCGTGACTGACTGAGCGCGCTATCATTGCGCACCTGTAGTATATTCACAGGAAACATTGGAGCCGTGAAACGGCTGCATTGGTGGGCACGTGCACTATTAAGTTTTAAAGATCACACCTACATCTGGTGTGCACACCAACTTCATAATCCATCACCTCCACCGGCAGAACTTGGGTCACAGTAACCTCCTTATCTGCAACTTAGCTTTCCATGATTTTGTTTGCCTCTGTGTGTTTGTTACCTTTGGTCAACTGTAGTCTGAAAATGTCTCATGGAAGATTCTACAAATAATGCATGAGTTTTGAATTGCACAGCAGTTCTGAGTACAGGACGAAATCTCCAAGGGTGGGATGAGGGGTCACCCTCTATCCAGGGCACCTATGCTGTTGAGGCTGCTGTCCCTTAGTGTGGCGGTGCTGTGTTCAAGAAGCCCTAGTGCTTGGGAGGCTGAGGCAGGAGGATAGCTGTGAATTTGAGGCCAGCCAGGGCTACACAGTGAGACTGTCTCAAAAAACCAAATATAAAACAGAAGTAGATGAAATGCATGCTATTTTTGCTGTTGCAATTCAAATTGCAAAAATATGCGATTTTTGATAAAAATAAGTGCAAAAAGAAATTAGTTAAGACAGAAAGGCATTAAATTACAGCCTCCATTACTATCTGTGTTTTCAGGCATCCATTGAGGGGACTAGAATGGATCTCTTTCTTTCTTTTTTTTTTTTTTGGTACCAGGGATTGAACTCATGACCACGTGCTTGCAAGGCAGGCGCTTATACCGCTGAGCTAAATCCCTGGCCCAAATGGATCTCTTTCTATAAGGGGAGAACTGTGCTATCAGCAACCTGAAAGGTAGAAAATCCCAGACGTACAGCTTTGACCTGTGTCTTTTACCAGGAGCAAGGGGAGTTTTCCCATCTATTTGTTTCCTTTGTGAGCTGTTTGTCGACCTTCTCTGTGAAGTGTTTTTTTTTTTCTGATGGGGACTTGACTTTTTCTCTCATTGAGTTTTGTAACTGCATTTCCTATATTAAAGAAGCTAGTTCTATCTTGCAGTGTTTTAAAAACAGCTTTGCTGAGATACAATTCACATATCCTACATCTCACCCATGTAGAGTGGACAATCCAATTTTAAAACTTTCTTTTTTTTTTTTTTTTTGGTACCGGGGATCGAATTCATGACTCCATACCTAACAGGCAAGCGATTGAGCCACTGAGCTAGATCCCGAGCCAAGAACACTTTTATCACTGCCAAAAACGAAACCTGTGCCCATTAACACAGTGTCCCCACTATACCCCCACATTCTCACACCACCCAACGCTCACCAACCACTATTTTTAGTCTCTATAGCTTTACCTGTTTTAGAAACTTCATATAGGTGGAGTATAGTATGTGTTCTCTTATGTCTGGCTTCTTTACCTAATGTGATATTTTCAAGATTCATTCATGCTGGAGTGTGTATCAGTACCGCATTTCATTTGGGGGCAGGGGCATTTGAGAAATGGTCTCACTATATGTTCGAGGTTGTCTCAAACTCACTCTGTAGCTCAGGCTGGCCTCGAACTCATGGCAATCCCCCTATCTCAGCCTCCTAAATATTGAGATAACGGGTGTGCACCACCACACCTGGTTTTCATCCCATTTTGATGTCAAACAATATTCCATTGCAGGATTTTCACATTTTATCTCTCCATTCTGGAGATGCTGGACCCTTGGGTGCTTCCTAATTTTTGCCTATAGCACAGAAAGTGGGCTGTGAGCATCTGTGTACACACGGCAATGCTGTGAAAAGTTAGATTAGCTCCTTCAATACTTGAAAATAGGAGGTGTCACATGGAAATAGGCTCTGTGCTATGATGATTCAGTGCGGAGCCCAGGCCGGTGGTGACACCTGGCAGCTTGCTGGGGAAGCTCACCTTAGACCCCTGGCCTCAGAATCTGCATCTGACAGCCCCAGGGAAGACTCAGGCAGTTAAATCCGAGAAGTCCTGGGCCACAAGACGATCCTTCCAGACCAGCTTCCCTGAGTATTACCCACTCGTGAAGCAGCACTGGCCAGAGTGTGGCTCGGTGGCAGAGGACCTGCCTAGCACCTGTGGGGTTCTGGGCTCGAAGAAAAGAGCACAGATGTTGGGTCCGAATTCTAGCTCTGGTATCTTGGTCAAGATACCACTCAAGGGTAGTGGACATCACCGCCATGTAAGATGGTTCTGAGGATAAGATGAGACCCTACGTGTGAAACACGGAGGACAGAGGTGGCACACAGAAGGTGGCACACATTTGTAATCCCAGCACTCTGGGAGATCACCGCGAGTTTGAGGCCAGCCTGGGCTACATGGTGAGTTCAGGATCATCCTGAATTCCACAGTGAGGCACTGTCTCCAGAAAACCAAAAATAAATTTTAAAATAAATAAATGTTTTTTTTAAAAAAATGGTGACACAAAAGTATTCGTACCATTTATAATTGTTTCCTGACGTAGAACAATGTGGCACATAAAATTTAATTTCTGCTTCTGCTAATCATTCTTCCTCTTTCTTCCTTTCCTTCTCTTCCTTCCCTTCTACCCCTGGTGACAGCTGGCAGATGACAAGCAAGGGCGAAGAGACCCAGGCTCAGAAGGGATCCTCGATGAGTATCCGGCAGGGAAGCACAGGGAGAAGGTTCTGTCCCCCTCCCTGCAGGTCTGAGGAGCCCATACAGTGACAACAAGGGATGCTTAGTATGCAGCAGGGCCTGGCTTAGTCAGTGTGGCAGAGGGTCAACCCGTGTGTCCCTGCAGGCGTTCCCCCTCAACCTTGTGCTATCTCCCCAGGGGCTGGCACCCGGCTCCTGGCAGGCTCACTCTGTCACCCCCTGCAGCACAGGGTCCCTTGTCAGGGCATCTGGCATCCGTCTACCTGGTGCCAGGTGATGAGGGAGCAGGTGAGTGCTGGGCCCAATGGGCTCTGAGATGCCTCCACTGAAGGGGCCGCATGGGGTCTGTCCCCAGACAGGCTGCTCCAGGGTCTGGTTCCACAGCCTCCGGGACCTGGTGCCCAGCCTCACACAGCTGGGGCAAAGGGCATGAGGTGGGGTCAAGTCAACCCACGAACCTCATCAGTGCAAAGCATGGTGAGCAGGCTGTGTTAGACACAGGTCCCAGTGTCTCTGGGGAGCCTCTGCTTCAGAAGCCAGCAGGAAAGAAACACAGCTAGGGAATGGGGTGCAGAGGGTACAGCGAGGACGAAGCAAGAGGATGGAAGGGGGTGAGCCAGGGACAGGGGCCCCCTCCTGTGGGGCCAGATGTCCAGGGGTGGCCATTCCCACAGCCTCCCGGCCAGGCCCTGACCAACTCCATACTGCCGCCCTGTCCCATGAAGCCAGGCTCAGATCCAGGGTGCCAGTGCTCCAGAGTCACAGACTGACCTGGCCCATGACCACAGAGGGAGACTCGGCAAGTCACCCACTGTCTCTGCACTTTGCTTTCTCCAGCCAGGAGCTGCCTCCCAGGCTGTTGGGAGGGTACAGTGCTGCCCACCCAGCAAGGCCTCTGCTCAGAGACAGCGCTGCACAGGAGAGGGCCAAAGGCCCTGGAGCTGACAAGGAAGCTGGGACTGTGACCTACATGCACCAGCTGGAAGAGGGAGGTGTTGGAAGGGGGTCAGGTGAGGTCTTTGGCCCTGCACTGGGAGAGAGGGTGTAGCAAGCCGGAGCAGGAGCAGTGTGAGGAGTTCTCATCTTCTAGATTCTCATGGAAGGACCAAGAAAGGTGAAGAGAGGCTGTGGAAGCTTGGAGACAAGGGAAGAGCAGGAGACGGGTGTTTGTGTTTGTGTAGCACCACCCAACAGCTGGGCTTTTATCAGGTACCCATTCAGTGCTTCCCAGAACCCTATGGGGCAGGGAAGTCATCAGCCCATTCAGCAGCTAGTGAAACTGAGGCCCAGGGAGGGCAGGATTTGCCGAAGAGCATTCACATGTATGGGGTGGCAAAGGCTTAGCAGGCTTCACTCCAAGGTCACCCTTGCTGCCACTTTCATCTGCCAGCCCCAAGTGTGTCCCATCCATGAGGCCATGGGCTGTGTGAGGGAAGGGAAGTCCCCCAGCTCCAGGAACTACGGGAGAAACCCCAAGGGCCTCCTGCCCTGTCCACCCCAGTGTCAGAGGGGACTGAGCTTGCAGGGCGGGCTAAGGAGAGCGTGCACGGAAGGGACAGAGGGGACAGCAGATCAGTAACCGTGTTTGGCAGTGAGAAGTCACTTCCCAGAAGGCTCTGTGGCCGGGCCCAGCATTGTTTATGCTCACCATGAGGGCAGGGCCACCGAGAGGGGCCATTTCCACAGAAAAAAGGCATCTCCGCCCCCCAGGCCTCCTCCCAGAAAGCCACGGCTTCTTTTCATAAACTCCAGCACAAAACAGTCACTGCGGACAGCTCTGTGGGGCCACCACCCGCCCAGCTGGGCGGGACGCCAGGCCCCAGCAGACTGGCTTGACCCAGGTCCCTGCCACGTACCCCCCTGGGGAATCCCATCTGCTGGGAGCCGTGATGCAGCTCACTGGGGCTCGGAACTCACGTTCGGTGGCACAGATGGGCCCTCTGGGGACCAGGGAAGTGAGGGTGGCTATTCAGGATGTACGGTAGGTCGGAGTCAAGCTGGGGTGGTGGGGGGGAAGCAAAGGTTCCTCTGACCTCTCAGTCAGGGCCACAGCCACTGCCGGAGGGCGGCCTGGAAAGACGGAGGCTGCGGCTGGTGGAAGTGGGAAGGAGGGCCGCAGCCAAGGAACCGAAGAGCCAAAAGTTGGGTGGGGACAGGGAGGAGCCAGCAGACAGCTTGGGAGGAGGCAAAAGGATGCTGACGCTGTCTGGATGCTTCTGTGTTTTCTTTCTCATCAGCTCATGAGATCTCTTGAGGGTGGCC
The DNA here is from genome assembly GCA_004027455.1 of Hydrochoerus hydrochaeris. NCBI lineage: Eukaryota > Metazoa > Chordata > Mammalia > Rodentia > Hydrochaeridae > Hydrochoerus > Hydrochoerus hydrochaeris. The sequence continues at coordinate 60,078 of PVLA01008106.1, forward strand.
GAAAGGGGGTGAGCTCCCTATCATTGTGTGTATGCAAGCAGAGTGTGCATGAAGGCACGGCGGGGGTGGGGGTTGGATGGATACACTTGCTAGTTTCTGCAGGGCGACTCAGCCGCAAGCCTTCAAATGTTAACACACATCCACACCTTTCTCCCACACACGTCCACTTCTAGGTGACTGTCAGAGGTGGGGACCACAGCGTGATCCGGGTGCTCACATAGCACCGTTCAGGACAATGAATGGGGACCTGGCACGGATTCCGCATTCCATCTTGCACAAAGCCTCCCTAGCTCGTGTTTCGCCAGTTGGATGGGTGACAGGATCGCCATTAAAGCAGTTTCGATGACTGTCTTGTTAGAGGTTTTGGAAAACGCTTGGAGAGAAAGCAGGGAAGCGCTGGACTGCTGCCCCTGTCCCCCACTGTGAGAAGGGAAAATGCACCAGGAAACAGCCAGAAGCTCCCTAAGTTCCTGGCTGCAGCCCCTCCTGCTCACCAGGGGGCGCCAGGTGCTTTCCCAAGGTGAGAGCTTCACGGAGGAGGCGGCTGGGTGTAGCCTCCTGCTTCAGCCTGCAGCTGGGCACGGGCTGGGCACGGGCACGGGCTGGCTTCTGGCTGCTGGTTTTGTGGACCACATGCATGTCTGTTAAGCCACCCTGCCCCCAGGCTCCGAGGGCACCCCACTCCCCTCCCTCTGCCCCGGAGGCCCCCTCTATGTTAAGGGTGACCCAGGGAATCACCCCCTTGGTGACCCAGCCTGACTGGTCCCTGCTTGTCATCCCCCTGCCCCTCCTGTGTGAAACCCCTCCAAACTGAGTCACCCTCAGGCTTGATCCTTGCCTGCTCCCTTTAAGACCCAAAGTCCCTTTTACACAGAGATGGCTATTGTGGCCCTTGGTGGCTTGGGTGGAGGATGGTAAGGTAGCCTTACGGTTGTGCCCTCTCTGCATGTCGTTCCCCCATACTGGCTTCTGCCCAGTAAGCGTGGCTTTTGCTCTCTGGTTAGTCCCAGCTGTGGGCCTGAATGCCACCTGGCCTTGCCACTCTTGCCGCCCTGGAGGATGGGCCTGCACGCTGCAGGGCCCTGGCATAGATGAATAGCACCACCGATCGTGAGGGTCCAACCAGGGCCCCTCTGTGCCCTTCCAGCCACCTTATGAGTGAAGAGTGAATAGTCCCAGCTGCATATGAGAGCGCCGAGGCCTGGCGCACTCACACAGCTTGCTGGACTCCACACTGCCAGGTCAGGGAGTCCAGCCCTGAACCGGTCTGACTCGCCACCTTTTGCAATTCCGTGCGATGCACCAGGATCCCACAGAGAACTGCTGAATCCGGATGGCGAGAAAGGAAGGGGCTGCTACTGTCACGGATCCTGGCCTGCTGGGGGTGTCTTTCCCCCTCTGGGCCTCAGTTTCCTCTTTTCCCAGAATGCCAGGTGGGACTGACCTTGACCAAGTTTCTGGGAGCCTCTCTCATGCTCCCCTGCCCATCGAGTGCCAGTGGCCTCCTCATCCCAAGTGCGAGGTGCTGGCTGGAGCCAAGGGGGAAGTCAAAGAGCAGACAGGCACCTGCTAACCTGCCACCATAGCCCCTCAGCTTGACAGAGGAAAGGAGCCAAGCAGCTGCTCTGGCTCCCCTGCCACAGGACCAGGTCTACACCCCACCACCGACTCCAAGGGAAGCTCTGCACGGTGCACAGATGGGCGTGAAAACATAAGGAAACAGTCCTGCGCCCAGAGACAGGGCCCCACCTCTGACCTCTGACCCCTGACCCCAGTCAACACTCAGTTTTCATTCAGTCCACTAATATTTACTACAGAGTGTAGCCACTCTGAACCAGGCCTGGTAGAAAATTCCAGGAATGTGAAAATAACTTAAGGACATGAGGAGGGCCTGCCTTCAAGCAGCTCACAGTCTGGGGCCTCCTGAAGGGTCAGTCCTAGGACCCTTTCCTCAGCTGTGGCCCTTACCATCACAACACCCCGTCCACAAGCTCTGGGGACCCATGTGCTCAGACAGAGGCTACCAGGCCTCCTGGGTGACAGACATCAGCTAGTCATGACGTCTGAAATGATCAAGTCAGTTCCTCACCACCATGACAGATGAGGAAACTGAGGCTTGGAACCGGGGCAGTGCGATGCCGCATGTCACAGAATCAGGTAGCAGTTGGCCAGATCCAAAGCCAGGCCGCCCGAGGGCCAGGACCAAGGCCTTTCTTTCTGGTCTGTACTCTACAGCATCACCTTGGGGACCCTCAAAAACCAACATGTGAGAGTCCGCACGGTACATGTGCGGGCCGGGCATGCGGAGGCTGCAGGGAGGCGGAGGAAGTGGCGGGCAGAGGGACAGGTGGGCTGGGCTGCGCGGCCTGCAGGATGCAGGGAGGGAGGAAGGACGCTGCTGTGAGAGGTCAGCTTCCTCCGGGCCTCAAGGCCTCCTTGTCTGCGGCAGCGTCCTCCCTCCTCACATGGCCCCATCCCCTGTCGGGGTTTCTGCTGCAGCTCAGCCTCCTGGGCACCCTCCCACCCCGTTCCCAGCGAAGCCACTGCAAAAATGCCATCCTGATTCCACAACACCAGGGTTTGTCAAAGTGCAGGGAACAATGGATGCTTTCACAGTGACAGGAAAAGGCCTCAGGAAAACCCTGGGGAGGGGGCATGGCTGGGGGGGTGGAGAGGAGGGAAGGGGCTGAGATAGAGAAGAGGGGGAGGCCCTGGGAGGGGCGGGGCGGGGTGCACAGAGCCAAGCAGGAATAAGACAGAGCAGAGGGGACAGTGAGTGACAAGCAGATGACGACGGGAAGCCACCCCAGAGGGGAAGAGGAAACCAGTGTGGAAGGGAATGGAGTCTCCTGGGACCACAAAGCCCCCCCTCCCCAGGATCGGGGCCCAGGGACCTCTGCCCTCACACGCACGTTGCCAGGCACTGTGGCTGTCACGCAACCAAACCTCTGACTCTAAAGCCCGCTGCGCTGCGCCTACTACTGCCATCTGAAGCAATCTCCGGCAGAGATTTTTGGAAAAGGAAGACTTTTAATCACATGCGCAGCCCCTCCCTGGGTTATCTGTTTCCTGCTTCTGGCTTTTCTCCTCCAGCCAACCGCAGGATCAGGGCTGCACACGGGAGGGGAAGAGGGGCCAGTGCAAAGCGGGGGAAAACATCCGAATCATGGGCATTGCAAAAGACAAGGGCTTCCCTCCTCTCATGTGACTGCAGAGCCCTGGACTGAGGGTGACTGCCCAAGAGCGGCTGTCACATCTGCACACAGCCGCCCTGGGACATGCTGTTTGGAGCGAGCCGAGGTCCCCAGCATCCCTGCTGTGCGCCTAGGGGCCCAGCAGGCCCTTTCTCCTGATCGTACCCTCTTTCCCAGTTCAGCCAGGCAGTGCCCCTTCCCCTCTAAGCACTCAAAAGGCTGCCTTCGGCTTGGGGTCCAGTCCCTGTAGGACCGAGATAAAGCATGAGCCACGAGGCCCCTTTCCCACGAGGCCCATTTCCCAGCCAACCCTTTACCCTTAGCTGTTGTTCAACTCTACTACAAAGCTTACACACGGATCAAACCAGTCACCTCCTGCAAGTGACATGCCACCCCCATGCCTTTGCTTTAGTGGTTCCCTATCCCCTTACCTCTTTTCCACCAATGAATGTCCCTGCACCCTTCAAGGGCAAGCTCAAGGGGATCCTTCCTGGGATCCTCACTCCATCCTCTGAGTCCCAGGCTGACCCACTAGCTGAGACCTTTCTGCCTCCTCTCCAAAGACTGAGTCCCCACACTCCCAGGGGATGGTGTGGTTTGCACCCCTCATTTGGTTCCCGGTAGCACCCTGCCCAATCTGGCCTCTAGCAAGCTGCACTGGTGATTTCAATTGGAATTTAAAGAAGCCGCACAAACCGCCATGTTATTTCCCATCAGGCTCTGCGTGGCTGGCCATATGGGACCCTTGATCTCAGAGCCCAGGTCTATACTGAGGCTCAGAAACCAGGACAGACAAGGTATGAGGCTAAAAGAAAGGGGAGACAGGAAGGTGACATCCCTGAGCCTGGGGTAGGAATGGGGGTCTCTCTGTCCCCAGGACATGCTTCCTGAGCAGCACTGACCACTCTGACTAGCAGCACCTAATCTATAGGCCCTGGGCCCTGGTTCTGCAGGATGCCCTCCCCAGCAAGGCCTCGCTGGATGGGGTCCAGCACTCCTGGCCCACTGAGGCCCTGAACAGGGAAGGTCGAAGGTTCAGAGGTAGAAAGGCCTTGGCCTGCAGTGAGGCTTTGGGTGTGAGGGCCAGGGCCATGGGAGGAGGGGACAGATGGGGAGCCGGCTCAAAATAGCAGTGGGGGAAGGGTGTGCAGGGCAGCCGGCCGGCCGAGTGCCAGAATACAGATCTTGTCTGCCCTGGCCGGCGAAACGCTCAAGTCAGCAGTTTGGGCCACTCGGCAGGAGCCTGGGGTTGGGGCTCCTGCGGCTGCCTGGCAGAGGCTGCAGCCCCAACATAAATCATCTCCTCTCTGGCCTCCATCTCCTCCTCTAGACACCGGGAGGTGAGAGAGAAGCAAACTTCCCACATTGGAGAACGTGTACACGGTACAGAGTTCACCTTGCACCCAGGCTGGCCACCTTTTACCCAGGCTTGGAGCTGGCTTCACTGAGATCCAGACAAGGAAACCAAGGCCCAGAGAGGTCAAGTCACCCATGCAAGGTCACAAAGCAAGTATGTGCCGGCCTTGAACCCTGGTCCTTCTGGCTGGCATCACATTCCCTCTCTGTCACATGAATCCTCTGAGGTCCAGGAAGCCATGGACTGGCCCTAGGTCACCTATGGCAACTGGGACACTGAGGATCAAGGGTTACCTGCGGCCAGCCCAGGCATCAGTTAGTGCAGAGCACAGGCTGTGCACAGCAAGACACACGTCACCAGTCTCCCTGGGATCTTCGCCCTGAGGGAGGCCCTGACCTTCTTGCCCTTGTCTGTGGAGCCTAACAGAGCCCTGCAGGTGCCCCGAGGGGAGGAGGGAAGGTGCCCCCTCTACGGGGTGGTGCTGGACTGGCTCATGTCTGCACTCAGGCCTCAGCTGGGCACATCTGTGCAATGCTGTCTTTCTGATCCAGCACCCAGTTCGGACTTCACAGAGCTTCAGGGTCCTGCTTTCCAAACACAGAGACTAAATCTCTAATGAATCCCTGGAGGAGGTTGTAGTGCAGGTCTGGGGCCCCACTGAGGGAACCATCACCTCACACAACACCATTACCCTGGGAATGTGGGTCAGATGCTGTCTCTCTCTCCTCCACGGTGTCCCCATGTGCCCATTTGACAGCCCAGAAAACCAAGGTACAGAGCAGGCAAGTGAACGGCTCAAGCCGCATAAGAAGTGGAGAATGGAGCCCAGGGATCCTCAGCTCACTGGCTGCAGACCAGGATGGGGTGTATGGTCCAGCTCCTAGCAGCAGGCCTGGCGGAGGTGCTGAGGGCAGGGGTAGTGCAGCAGAGCCCAGATCTGTGAGTCCTTGGGCATCTGGAAGCCATCAGAAAGGACAACGATCACAGAGTGGACCTGGTTGCTGGGGGCCCGGCTGTCTGCACAGGGAAGCAAAGGTGCTCAGCCAGCAAGACCCTCCTGCCACCACCTCTTCACGGGTGTTTCCCTTGGCAAAGGCACACATAGCTCCCAGCAGGCCTAGCTGCTGGGAAAAGTCAGTTGCCTGGCTGTTGACACAGGGGCTGCTGGCTAGGTGAGTTCCCAGAAGCCTGGACAGAAGCCAAGGGAGACTGGCTTGTTCCTTTGCTCTGTCTTGTCTCAGGGCTCAGCTCCTGGGCCTCAGTTTCCCCGCACAGAGCTCAGGCCCTGCTCCATCTGGCCTGGCTGTGTTTGACGAGTGTCTGGGACATCAGGGCCCACATTATCTTTGGCAGGCTCAGCCATGGAGAGAGCCTCCATGTGCATTTATCTTGCCGGTGGTGGGGTCCTCCATTCATACCCTCAGCAGATAGGCACTGGGTTCCACCATACTAGTACCGGACCTAGAGCTGGGCAGCTAACAAGACAGGTGTCACCTGGTGCCAGTGGGAAAAAACACCGAGCAAGGGTCCCAGTCCGCCACACGCGCGGGCTGTGAAGGAATGGGGTGCTGGGCAGGGCTAAAGGGATTCTTCAGGCAGAATCTGTCCGGGACAGAATTGTTCCCAGGGCGGGAAGCTGCACAGATTAAAGGATGGTGTTTCTTAGCTCCTGTGCACCCCCTTACCCCCTCCAGTGTGCTCTGAGGCTCGGTCAGGTCCCCTTGCACCTTGGGCTCAGTTTCCTGGGGATGGGGCGGAGCAGGACAGGTGGCCCCTTCTCTTGGGTGCCAGGTCCACTGAAGGACTCTACAGCTGCCTCCTGACTTGGCGGGCAGCGTGGCTCTCTGTGTTGACATCTGCCTCGCTGTGATGTGGGGTCGGGGTGGCAGGCATGGGATCTGTGTTATCATCTCTGCGCTTGAAATTCTCAAGATCCCTTCAGAACAAACGCCCACTAGGAGGCGGCAGCCAGGCTTGGGAAACAGATGCAGCATGGCCCTGTGGGGACTTGTGCACTGTCCCTTCCTCCTCTGAGCCTGTTGCTCGCACTTCCTCCGGCTGTGCTGGAGCCTCACGGGGACCTACAAAGCATTCCCCGGGCTATAGAGCAAGGCCTTTTCCTCCAGGAAGCCCTCCTGGCAGCCCCACACTCTGTATCTTACAAGAAAGCACAGAAGGTTTGGAGGAGAAGGCCAGAGAGGCCCTTGGGATGTCGCCCCCCAGCCTGGGATAAGAAGCCGGGTGAGAGACAGAGGCAGGGAGGTTCGGGCGGCATGGGGAGGGTGCAGGGCAGTGGGCTGGGCAGCCACTTCCTGGGCACACATGCCGGCTGATGTCCCTGGTCCTCAGTGTGGCCATTGTCCCCGACAGTCCAGGGAGCAGGCTCAATGGGGCCTCTGTCTCTCCCTGAGCACGCCAGCCTGGCTCAGTGTCGTCCCACCCGGGCAGCTGGGAGGCGAGGGCTGACACTTCCTGTCCCCGCTGCAAGTGTTCAGAGTGGCCACGGAAGGGGGGCTCTCAAGACAAGTACCCATCTGTCTTCCCCAGAGAAGAGCTGCCCAGCTGGGGGCGGAGGTGGGAGGAGGAACATGGTGGTGGGGGAGGATTCTCAACCCTGCACCTCAACCTCTCCTGGCCAGCCTGGGCTCCTTCTGAACCAGCACTAGCAGAAAAGCTCTTCTTTAATTTGCCTGACCTCAGGGCCTTTGCATGAGCCATTCCCAGTTCCCCTGGATCACCACAGCATTGTCCCCTGTTCTGTGTCTGTGATCTGGTTGTCACATCCTGTTTGACTATGATCCATGCCATGACACAGCCATGTCAGTCTATTTCTTTACTGTCTGTCACCCTATCAGACTACAAGCCCGGTTCTTTCCTTGTGCTGTGCAGTCATTATGCAAGGTCCTCTGCACCTGGGCAGGGCTGTCCATACAGTAGATGCTCATAAATCCTTGATCAATGATCAGATGTAAGTAACACACATAAGCACCCATTTTTACACTGAGGCATGAGGTCAGGAAGAGCAGGGCTCTGTGTTTTGGGAGCTGCGAAGAGGCCACAGGGGATCAGGAAGAGCCAGGTAAAGCCAGTGGCAAGGGCTCTATGCAGATGGAATAGCTGCAGGTGCAAAGGGCCAGTGGCAGGAAGCATGGGGGACTGAAAGCTGAGACACTTGAATGTCAGCCTGGGAATAACAGGGAGCCAGGGAAGGGCTAAGATTGTGGGTGTCGAGGTCTGCCTGGTGTTTTGAGATCTCTGGCTGCATCTGAAGAATGGGGGTGAGGACACCAGTGCAGGGCAGCTGTTATGTGACGGGGGGGGGAGTGATGGTGGTGTGGTCTGGGGGTTACTGAAGGAGGAGAGTGAGGGACACAGAGATGGAAGGGAGGCGGGGACAGGCCTTGGGCGGCCTTGAGAGCAGGAGTGTCCGGCCTGGCCATTCTGGAGGGGGGCTGCATGGCCCTCTTGCCAAGAATCCTGGCTCTGGTGGGGCAGGGAGTGAGGGAAGGGCAGGGCTGGGCAGGGCTCAGGGTGGATGACAGTCATGCTGGGCACTGTCAGTGACAGATGGGAAGAGGCCCGGCTAGCAGGTGGCAGGCAGCAGTGAAGGGTGGGACAGCCTTCTAATGATTCTGCCCTGGCTAGAAACAGTCAGACCATGGGCAAAAGGTCCCCGAGGTAGGCTCAGGGCCTCTCCACTGTCTACTGCCTGAAAGGTTCAAAGGAATCCTTGGGGGCCTGGCAGGCAGTGGACAGTGGGGAGGCCCTGGGCGGGAAAGGTGAAGTCCAGGGGGAGAGGGTGAAATCAGAGCCCCAGAAGGACAGCCAGGCTCTCATGCACACGCCCCCACCCCAGAGGCTCTGCACATCTCCACTGGGCCTCCACTCCACAGAAAGGCAGGCCGGGGCCAGGGCAGGCGAGGTGGCCTCCAGGACCACAGAGCCCAAGTGGCAGTGGTGCAGAGCTCAGGCCTCAGATCCATCCCAGCTCTAAGCAGACCTCTGCCTGCCACTAGCCACATCTCAGGAGCCAGTGTCCCTTCTGAGGGCTAGAAGCCAGGCAGAGATCTAAGGCAAGTCCCCAGCAATCCACTGTCCCCAGGCCTTACAAATTACCCTCTGGGCTCCTTCCTGGGTGCTGACTGTTCCTCCCACCTTGCCTGGCTCCCAGAACCCCATGTGTCAAAAGAGGGTGCAGAAGCCCTGAGGCAAAAGCACCTGCTGTGCACACACAGGACCAAGCCTGGGCACAGGGCACACGTATGAGTTGTGACCTGCAAGTGTGTGTCCCCCATGCACACCTGAGGGCAGTGGTGGCGAACCTACAGCACGCGCCCTGCAGTGGGCTGCTTGTGTCACCAAGAGCTCTGAAAGATTCACCATCGCTACCAGGGTGACCAGCCAGCACCAGGCAAGGCAGCTAACAGGAAGCAAGTGGCTAATAGCAAATCGGCTCCTTAAATTAATGCTGGGACCACAGGAAGGGGCTGGAGCCCAGCCTGGCCACGGTGCACATCGGGGTGGTCATCTGCATGTGCTGGGGTAGGTGGTGGGCATGTGTGGCCCACGAGTGTGCACAGCTGTGCAGAGCCTCCTGGTCTGTGTCTAACTCTACGCCCCAACAACCACAGGAAGCTGTGACTATCTAAAAATGACAAAAAGAAAATTGGGAGACAAATGGCTGGGGGAAAACATGACCACTCCGTGTCTCCTGAAAAAAGCCCCGGTTCCCTGGCGTGGGCTATTTAAGGCCCTTTGGGGAGGTGGGCAGCCTCCATCCTGTGGCCCTGTCTCCTTTCCCTTCTCCAGTCAAGGAAAACTGAAACACAGCTCTGGTTGCTGGCCCTGCGGGCCTGGGTTCAAATCCTGCCTCTGTTATTTACTGGCAGGAAGAGCTTGGGGATGTTTTTGGATCTCCCTATGCCTTGGTTTCCTAGTTTCATGTATGGAGGGCAGTATCTCTCAGGTGGAAAGCTGAGAGGAGTTATGCTCATGAGTGCAAAGTGTTTGGCTTATGGTTGAAATTTAGGAAAGAGGAACTATCACCACCACCACCACCACCGCCATCACCATCACCACCACCATTACCATCACCACCACCATTACCATCATCATCATCACCACCATCACCACCACCATCACCATCATCACCACCATCACCACCATCACCACCATCACCACCATTACCATCACCACCACCATCACCATCATCATCACCAGTATCATCACCATCACCACCATCCTCACCATCACCATCAACATCACCAGCACCCCCAGCATCACCACCATCACCATTATATGTGCCTAACATCTCAGCTGTCCAAGGCTTTTAGACTCTTCCCCCTTTGCCCCACCATCAACCTTTGAAAAACCAGGAAAATCTCTGATATGCGGAATTTCACTCTCTGAGTCACTGTGAGTCCACCCAGTCTCCTTCAGCAAGATGGGCTCTGTGCTGAGTAGCAACCTGGAAGAGTGGGGGTGGTCAGCTGTGTCCTCTCCTACTGTGTCAGGTTTGACCAGCTGGGACCCCATTTACTCCTCATCGCTACGCTGAGTTGCCACCCAGCAGCCCCCAGCAGGAACAGGCCAAGAAAGGTACAGCAGCTTTCTGAAGGTCACACAGTGAGTGTGGGGAGCGTCCTGGTCCACACTGGACTGTCCAGCCAACCTGTCTCCTAGTCTCTGAGTGTGCTGTGTGCTGGCCCACAGTGGGCACAGCCCTGGGAGTGAAATAGAAGACCTGTGTGGACCTGGCCTGGTGAAATCACTGTAAATGTGTCATCCTGAGTCACAGGCCTGGTCCCCGAAGGTTTTCTTGGTCCTATTAGGAGGCTGATGGTTCTGTGTGGAAAGCCAAGTCTGGGAAGGACCCCATGGGAGACAGGGCCAGGGCTTGGCACCGGCACTTGCACCCCTCGCCCTGGAGCTGGAGCTCTGAGGGGTCCCCGCTGTCTGCACCCCACACTCCCCTGGAGAGACCCAGAAGGCCACGAGGGCAGGGCATGAGTCCAAGCCCACACAATCACCACCTTGTCCCGGGGAGACAAAGGCCAGGCCCTGGCCCCTGGTGGCCAAGTGCCCAGAGGGAATGAGAGATCGCAGAGTTGCTGAATTTAGAACTTTACAAAATGTTAGCACCGCAAGAGCTGAGATTTCTTGGAATCTCCAGAATTCAGAATAACAATGTGTCCCAATCATAGAAGGGAGAATCTTTATTTCAGAGAGCAACGCACCCGGCTCTTGGGGACGTGGCACCCTGCAGAAGACTCAGAATCACATCCTCTGCATGTGGACTGACTGTAGACCCTGATTCCCAAAAGGAAGCAGTTTTGGGAATGAATCAAGACAGTTCTTGCAAGAGGAGGGTATGGAAGATTCAAGCCTGGTCCCCTCTTTCCGTCCTGTCCTCTCTCCATGTAGGATGCGGCTCTCACTCAAGCCTGCATGCACCCTTTGAACTTTGATGTCCAGGTTATTCGCTGGGTAAGCTCTTTGTAGAGACAATGCGTTACAGTACCGGAAGGCAGCCATGACCAGCTGACAGACACCACACTGGGCTGATGTGTTCTCTTCTAGAGGTCTTGTGAGCTAGTCAAGACCAGATGTGTCCTGTCCCCTGTGCTCAGCCTATGTACTGTCATCCCACAGAGGATGTGAGGAAGGTGAGCGCTGACACTTGGGGACTCTAGGGCTCCATGTCACCCTGTGTGCCTTTGGCAAGGAGAACTGAGGGTGTGAAACTGGCCTCGCACTCCTTCCAGCCATCCAGATGCAAGAAGGGGGACAGGTGCAGCCCTGAGCCCCACAGCTGGCCCACCCCTTGCCCTTGCAGCTGTGACTGCTGGTTGGAGCCAGGCAAGGTGAGCGCATGGCAAGTCCAGGCATCTGCCTGGGTCAGAGGGGAGCTGATGGCACACGGGTGGCCCTGGGCACCTTCCAGCCACACCCTCTTCTTGGAGCACAGTCCTGGGCAAAGAAGAGGCCATCCTGGTACACAGTCTTCAGAGCTTCCCGGCTCCCACCCAGGCCAAAGCACAGCCTGGCCACCAGGCCTCCCTACAGGTCCCAGAGGCAGATCCTGCTGGGAAGAAGGCCCAAAGCCCCTCAGTGGCTCCCAGTCCTTACACACTCAGACCTCTAGGTCTTTCCAAGCCAGTTCCAGACAGCTGAGTGGGACATGTTAGTATCAGAGTCCTAGCAGTCCATAATTACGTGTGTGTGTGTGTGTGTGTGTGTGTGTGTGTGTGTGTGTGTGTGTGTGTATGTGTTGTCAGATGCTCTGGACAGCACTTCAGAGGGAATAGCTCATTAGATTCCCAGCATCCCACAAGGCAGGACTTCTTCTATCATCATTTTACAGAGGAGGAAACTGAGGCCTAGAAAGATAGGATCCTTTCTCCAAACTACTTAGCTGGTAAGAGGCTCGCACAGGGGCTGCTTGCTTTAGAGCTGGGTTTGGAGCCACCGCACTGTGAGCAGAGGGCCTCGGGAGATGAGACCGGGTGGGGGTGGCCTGAGGTCATGGCCCTGGGCTCAGGCACCCACGCTACCACCTACTAGGCAGCAGTCACTGTGCAGCCCCCAGCAACACCCATCCCTGCTGACATTCTCTGAGCACTCACGACATTCCAGGTTCTGTGCCAAGCACCAGAATGCCAGAGTCCAGGCCCTGCAGCCAGACAGCCTGGGTTCCTGAGGAGTCCCCTGTGCTGTCACCTGCAGCTGGCTCCCTGAGGGGCCACTGACCTGGGCTCAGGCTTCCCTCCACGGAGACACACAGGGTACTGCTGGCCACCTGCCTTCCTTCCTTCCTCCTCTACATTTTCCTTCTTTTTCTCCTTCCCTTCCCTCTTTTGTAGACTTTTATAACATGTAAACAGCCCAGGTGCTGGAAAAAGCCCTCAGTTTCCCAACCAAGGCATGGATGGGTCTTGTCTGTTTTCTATTACTATAATAAAATACCTGAAGCTGGGTTTTTTTTTTTTTGGAGGGGGGACTTTTAAAAGAGGTTCTTTAGCCCACAGTTTTGGAGGCTGAAAGTCCAGATAGCATGGCTCCAGTGCTGGGGACAAATACCTAATGATGACACCATGGTGAGAGCTTACAGCACCATGTCCCATGGTGAGACAGGAAGCCAGCACAAGAGAGAAAGCCAAGCTTGCTCTCTGTAACAATCTTTGCCTGAGAACTAACAGGGTCCCAGGAGAACTGCCCAATCTCCTACAAGGATGAAGCCCCAAAGACCTAAGAGCCTCCTACTAGGTCTTGCCTCCTTAAAGGTCCCACCACCTCTCACATTGTCACCCTGGGAACCAAACTTCCATACTCCAACCACACCTGAACCATAGCAGACCTGAACTAACCAAAGGTTCTAAACCTTTGTAGCCTGAGAACATTTCTTCACTGCACCCAGCTAGGAAGGGTGAGGCCCCTGAGGTTCTGCAGGGGAAACCCTACATACCCACAGTCCTGCTCTCTCCCCAGCTCTGGCTCCAAGCTCTCTGACCTCAGAGAAGACGCAGTACTGCTATGAGGTCAGGGTTAAGAGTGGAGGGCAGGGTTAAAAGTCCTAAGGCAACCCCAGGGGATGGGCTGATCAGCCTGCTGGCTGCCTTTGGACACCCCAAACCCTCAAGATCAGTCTGACCCAAGCTAGGGTGAGAAGCATTGGTCCAAGGGTGCTGAGGCTGGATGGCCAAGGGAGGGGGCCTGGGCCAGCTTCCTCCTTCTCTGGCTCCCTGCCCCTCCCCCAACAAGACCCCCAAACTATTCCCAGCCTGCCTTTAAGGCTTCAGCTGTTCCAGGACTCAATTCTCTCTCAGCTCTATTTTTCTTTTTCTTTTGCAATCTCCAAGAAACCCGAGCTGCCAGATGGGTGGGGGAGATGATTTTGTTCTGTCTGACATCTGGGTTGCATTAGCAGCCTGGGCGGCTGGCGCAGGAATGGCGCTCCCCTGGGATCGAGCCCTCTCCGACCTCTCCCATGCCTGGCTTAGTAGGACACCAAGGCACAGGTAACCACACCCCTGAAGGCCCCGCCAGAGAGTAACCACTACTCCCCAAGGGTGTCTCAAGTGTGTTGGATGCTGAGGTTTGGAGAATTTCTGCTCTCAGGTCAGTGCTTGAGAAGCAGCTGCCAGGCTGGGTGTGGTTGGGCAGGGCAGAGGGAGGTGCAGAAAAGGGACATTGGGCTCTTATCCTATCCCAATCCATGCCAACCCGAATGCCATCCTTCCAGAGGTGCTGTGCTCAGCATCCACCCCTGGATGCAGGTGGCCCGGAAAGGTCAGCAGACTTGACAAGGGTTGCACAGAAGGGCAATATACAGAGCTCAGACTGGAACTCTGCTCTTCGCACTATAATTCAGAAGCTGTTTCATTTGACCTCACCGAGATGCCCCCTCACCGGTATCAGGGCCCTTTTGAGTGGTGCATGGACCCTGCCTGAAATTTAGCCAAAAGGTAGCAGAGTTTTCATGTCCCAGTGTCAGAGCACCACATGTGACCACCCAGTGCAAACCAGCCCCAGCCTTCTGCAAGGCTGTGTGGTGACTTCGTGTCCCTGGACACTTTTGCCTTTGTAGGCTTCCTCCACAAAGAATTGTTTAAACTGTATTTTCTGATTGAACCAGTATAAAGACAAATATCCAGGTTGAAGTTGCGATTATATATCTTTCTCCTCTTCCTCCTCCTCCTCTTCCTCCTCTTCTCCTTCTTTCTCTTCCTCTTCCTCCTCCTCTTCTTCTTCCTCTTCTTCTTTTTCTTCTTCTTCCCCCTCCTCTTCTTCTTTTTTGAGACAGGATCTTGCTTTATAGTACAAGCTGGCCTTGAACTCAGTACATAACCCAGGTTGGTCTCAAACTCTCAACGATCCTCCTGCCTCAGCTTTCCAAGTGCTGGGATTACAGTCACACACTACCTCAGCAGGCTCTTCTGGTTTCAAAAAATGAAAATGGAAAAAGAAAATGAAAACATTTTGAAACACTTCTGTGGACCCCTGCAGTGGATTAACTAATGGTCAACTTGTAACACCCAGCTGAACTGAATCATTGTGGTGCTGGGTGTGGAAGGCCCACCTGGGGATCACTGCCACCAGCATAAAAGGAGACCTGGAGGGGAAGATGGTGCTGTTCATTCTCCTGGAGGAGCTTGTCACACTGATTTTCCTGATGTGAACTCAGCTGTTCTCATCATCAGAGATCAGGTCCTCGCTGTCACCGAGGATGGCTGTGGTTCTCTTTGGGGGAGCCCTGGTCCTTACTGAGCATCGCTTCCTGGCTCCAGTGCAGACCCCTCAGCCTGCTGGCACAGATCGTTCATCCTACTGGTGCGGACTTTCTAGTTCCCACCGCTGACCTTTTGGCCTTCCCAGTGCAGATCTTTGATACAGACTTGCATGAAACATTGTCGTGGGCTCTGGGCCTCCAACCAAACTCATGGAGGACACTGCCATGGGCTCCAGGTCTTCAGCTGGACTTGTGCAAGATACTGCTGTAGGATCCAAGCTCTTAGCTGGATTCTTTGGGTCTCTAGTGTGTGAAGAGATCTCCTGCACTCTTCTGCATTTGACTTTTTGGGTCAAATAATCCTATAAATTTTGTGTCCTTGTAAACTCTGATTACAACAACCCCTTAAGTATCATGGGCCCTGGGCAGTGTCTGTACAGTTTGTTATGGAGAAGTCAGTTTTGGGGGGTTATCAGGTTATCAGAAGACTCTTTGAGAGCCTTTCATCTCATCTGATGCTTCCTTATTTTGTTCTTGACTTTTGCTTGAGGTCTAACCTTACCAACCAGAACGTAAACTCCTCTTTGTCCTCGCATTTATTCCCCAATGCCTTGGCCCCACCCTGCTTACCCTCCCTTGAATCTATCTGTCACCCAGTCTTCTGTCCACACTCGCAGGCTGGTTTCTGCAGCAGCCTAGTGGCCTCCAGCCTACCACCAGTATGACTGTTCCAACACGAATCCTAGCCAGTTCCCAAACACCTTGGATGGTTTCTCTCTGCTCTCCACACAGAGTCCGCATTTGGGACCTGCTCTTGCCATGCCCCACACCCCCTCCCCAGGGTGCAGCTCAGAGCCAAAAGGGCTCTGGGTCAGACGGCAACTCCCACCTGGAAGTCATCCCCACTGGGCTGTCTTCCTCCTCTCAAAGGCCTCGCATTGGCCCCAGAAGGAGCCAGGCCCTCCTGGATGGCCAGCACTCTTTCTGTGTGTCTCCCCAGGGACACAGGAGGGCCTCATCAAGCACAGACAGGCCAGGCATGTAGTCAGCTCAGGTCCTCTGGTCCTGTTCTGTTAATCTGCAGATTCCAGGGGACACCGACTGTGCCTCTCCTACAGTTGATGGGCTCTGCTGCCACCAGAGCTGGCCTACCTGCACCTGACCTCTCAACTTTCCAGGGCCGGCAGATACTCTGAGGCTGGACCCGTGGTGAAATCACTGGGCACCCTGATGTGGTCAGACAGGGCAGCTATGGCTCTGACACACATGATCCTCAGCCTTTTTTTTTTTTTTTTTTTTTCTAGCAGCCCATCTTTTATTTTGGTAATTTTTAAACTGCTTTTCTTTTGTTTTTGGAACTGGGAATCAAACTCAGGACCTCATGCTTGCCAGGCAGGTGCCATTCCGCTGAGCCATACCCTTAGCTCCCAGTTTTCTGGAAATGATGGTAAAGACCAAGTCTGGATGCAAAGGGCAATGGCAGGATGTCTTTGAAAAAGCACAAGTTCTGGAATGACTAAGACTTGAGCTGCAATCCCAGCTTTGAGACCTTAGGTAAGTGTGTGACCTCTGTGTGACTTTAGGCAAGTCACTTCACATCTCTGGGTCTCAGTACCAAATGGCAACTGGATATCACTATAGTATCTTGCTGAGAGACCTACAAGAGCTAACATATGCTCATTTAGTAGTAACATGCTTAACTCAGTGTTACACTCAATTTTTATGGGAGATATGATATGACTGTCACCCTTGGGCTCCGTGGCTGGCATACTGTGTGGGGACTGCATGACTGTGAGGCAAGAAGCAAGTGGCAGACCCTCCTACCACTTGGGCCTAACTTCTTGGGCCAGCACTGGTATTAGCAGGAGGTGGACCCCTGCCTGACCCAGCTGCCCTGATGGGGGAGCATCCCATCAGCAACACTCAGAATTGGCCTCTTGCACCTTCTGCCTCTACTTAGGGGCTCCCCATATTCCAGAGTGCCCAGTGCTACTACACTGCATGTGGGACATATGAGATTCCCGTAAGTCCAAAGAGTAGAGCTCTGACCTCTCTATTCATATCATAAGATTGGAAAAGAATCAATGCACAGGCCACCAGCCCTTAGCTCCTGTGCCACTATCAGAACTGGGCAGGGAATGCTTTAGCTGCTCCTTTCCCAGACCCTGGGTTCATGAGCAGCCTCAGGATGGAGCAGGTGAATTCCATCCTGGCTAAGATGATTGAGGCTTTCAAAGATATTTAGATCATTAAACAGTTATTCCACAGTAGAGAAAATAAGTAGGATAAACACAAAGACACCTACAGACACAGCATAGTAAAATGGCCGGAAGTCAAAGTCAAGGAGAACAGAACACTATAAGAGAAACATTTCTATAGATCATGCTGCCAAATGAAATGTACAAGTCCTACAGCAACCAATAAGGAAATTGCAAAAACATCATTTAAAAAATTAAAATTTTATACTAGAAAATGAGTGCAAAATAAAACAGTAAAAAATATAGGGGAATAAAAATGACAAGTAATATAAAAAACAAAAAAGAAGGATGTAATTTCAACTAAACCAGTAACACCACTAAATGTGAGTGGATTAAAGAATCCAACCTAAAAGCAGAGATTTTTAGATGAGACCAAGAAAGATCAGATCTAACTATATGTTGTTTCTAGGAGACATACTTTAGATTCAAATAAAAGATGAGGCTGGATGTATGTTAGTTGTAGAGTACTTGTATATCATGTACAAGGCCTTGCATTCAGTTCCCAACACACAGAGAGAGAGAGAGAGAGAGAGAGAGAGAGAGAGAGATCTATTATGTAAACAGCAATCATTAGAAAGCTAGATATACTACTAACAGACAAAGTAGAATTTAAAACAAAAAATGTTCCTGGCAGCTGGTCATGGTACTACATACCTGTAATCCCAGCATTTGGGAGGCTGAGGAAAGAATATCATTATGAATTCAAGGCTAACCAGAACTACATAGCAAGACCTTGTCTCAAAAAATAAAAAAACAAAAACAACAACACAAAGAAAAACAGAAGCAAAAAAATGTTCCTGGAGATTATAAAAAGGGTATTTTGTAATAAGAGGATCAATCTACTGGAAAGATAACAATTATAAACATAGGTGCACCTAATAACAGAGCACCAAAATATATGAAACAAAAACTGACAAAATTAAAGTAAAACAAATAATTCACAATAATGAAGACTTCAATATCTCTACTTAATATAATGGCTAGGAAAACCAGCAAGAATGTCAACAGGTCAAAGAGAACAAATAGATAACTGTTAATGAAGAGACCTAGTAGAGATCTGTAGAATACTCCACCTACTACTAGCAGGGGACAACCTCCAGTGCACAAAGACAGTCTCCAGGACAGCTCACATGCTAAACCATAAATTTAGAAGGGATGAAAAAATGCATGTTTGTTCTTTGACCACAATGGAATAAAGTTAGAAATTGTTAAACTATATTTGGAAAACACACAAGTATGTCAATATTGAACAACACGCTTCTAAATGATCAGGGGATCAGAGAGAAAATCACAAGGAAGATAATTAAAAAAATAAATACACCATAATAAAAGAAAATAAAGAAACATACTAAACCTTGTGGCTCAACTTGGGAGGGAAATTCATCACTGTAAAGATCTACATAAAAAAGGGACAATGTAAAGTGAGTGACATAGTCTTCCAGCTCAAGGAACAAGGAGAATAACAAACTAAACCTCAGACAAGCTAGGGAAGGAAGTAAAAAGGATCAGACTGGAAGACTGGAAGCAAAGATTTAAGGTTGAATATTCCATTGCTTAGGAAGACCACATTCTTTGTCTTTCATCCATCAACAGATAACTAGGTTGCTTCCACCTCCGTGCTATTGTGGATAATAATAACGTACAATGGACTTAAATATCTCTTTTTAAAAAGAAAGGAAGCTCTGACCCATGTTACAGGATAGCTGAACCATAAGGACATGCTGAGTGAAAGAGGGCAAGACGGCAAATACTGCATGATTCTATGAGGTCCCTAGAGTAGTCAGATTTACAGGGGCAGGAAGTAAAACAGTGGCCATCAAGGGTGTGGAAGAGGGGAGAGGGAGTCATTGGTCAAAGGACTCAGAGTTCAGTTTTATAAGATAAAAAGAATTCTGAGGATGGACAGTGGTGATGCCTGAGCAACAATATAAATGCACTTAAGTTCACTGACCTGCACAGTTAAAGAAAGGTCAAGATTGGGGCCAAGGATTTGGCTCAGTGGCAATAAGCACCTGCCTGGCAAGTGCAAGGTCATGAGTTGGATCCCCAGTACCACAAAAAAAAAAAAAAAGGTCAAGATGATTGATTTTATGTTACGTGTATTCTACCTCAATTAAAAAAAATAGAAGATTAGAGTGGAAAGTAATAAAATAGAAGACACAAAAACAACTGAAAAAAATCAGCTACATCAAAAGTTGGTTTGCTGAGAAGTTCAATAAATTTGGCAAATCTTTAGCTAGATTTGTCCAAGAAAATGAAAGAAGTGAAGACTCATATTACAAGTCAGAAATGAAAGAGGGGACATTATTACTGACCTTACAGAAATAAATGGATTATAAAAGAATACTAGGAGAAGTAACATGCCGATAAATTAGATAAATGAGATGGAACAGACAAATTCCTAGAAATACATAAACTATAGTTAATTGGCTCAAGGAGCAAGAGGCAATCAGACTAGATCTAGAAAAAGAAAAGGGACTGAATTAGTCATCAAAAATCTACCCACAAAGGAATGTCATTAGAGATGAATTCCACCAAATATCTAAAGAATACTTAATAATAACTCTTCACAGGCTCTTCTAGAACATAGAAGATGACAAACACTTTTCAGGTTATGGAAACTGACACAGTAAATGATAGGTGAACCCTCAGAACATTTTGCTAAATGAAAGGAGCCAGTGGCAAAATCTCCAATTTTATGAGATGATACTCAAATGTGTAAGGATGGGGCATGGTGCTGCACACCTCACAGTACTCAGGGGGCTGAGGCAGGAGGATCACTGTGAGTTCAAACCAGCATGGTCTACAAAGTGAGTTCAAAGCCAGCCTAAACCACATAGTAAGACCCTATCTCAAAAAACTAGGTAATTAACTAACTAGCTAACTAATTAACTGCATTAAGTTCTTTTTTGAGTAGATAAAAAGGTTTTATAACTGATTGTGGTGATGGTTGCATAACTGTGTGAAAGGGTAAAAATCCTTGTGTTGTACATTTTGAACAGGTAAATTATTTAGGGAGCGAGCTATGTCTCATTAAAATGGTTATCAAAAAAGAACGTTCAATTTTTATATATTACACACATTCAAATCTTCCATAATCTTTAATTGTGACACATTTCCTTCCATAATTTCCATGAGCCTTGTAAACCCGTCCCTTTGATCCGAAAGACTTATGCTAAGCACCTGCTGGATGCTGTCACACAGTGAGGGACATAGGGATTGAACTAGTGCCATACCTGCCCCTGCAACTTGTGGCCACATGAAGCAGGCACAGCATCAAATCACACTCCAGCCTGCTGAATACCAAGTGTCTCGCAGAATGGGTGACCCAGAAGAGCAAAGAATAATCCAAGCCAGCATCTTCTGAGCACTTGCTGTGTGCCCAGCCTTGTGCCGAACTCTGTCTTTTCCATGTGTGACAAGGGCAGGGAGCTCTTTGGCCCTTTAGGAGTTCCAGACAAAATCAGGTTCGAGGTGGGACCAAGAGAGGGTCTCAACTAGCTCAGGAAAGAAACCAAGACTCCACAGATGGCTCGGGGTGGGGGTGGGGGGCAAAGTGCATTGAGGTTCCAAAACCAGAGTTCTAACCCACATTCTGGTCAGCCCCTCAACATCTCTGGGAGACTCAATTTGTTCAGCTGTGAAATGGGAGCACAGCTATTACCCTGGCCATGTGGTTAAGAGATAATGATCTACATAAAGGAAAAATCAACTCTGCCCTGCATGGTGCTGGGATGTGGGACCCTGTGCCTCAGCATGTAGAAGACCTCTGGCCACGTGAGTTAAAGACCTAGCTAGCTCCATGATCCTGCACAAGTTTCTTCCTCGCTCCCTACACCTGTGTCCTCTTGCAAGATGAGACAGTCAGGGTGGCTGTGAGCCATGCTGGAGGGCAGACGGGAGAGCATATCTCCTCCTCAATGAGGCTGAGTACTGCCCTGCCCAGGGCCCAGTCCACACGCAGGAGGATGGAGAGAATGGTGGTGCCCATGAGCCCAGCCAAATGCTCAGCAGGGAGCATACAGTGCGGGCTGCGCTTGGAGCTTTAAGAACCACCCCAGTCCCTCAGCTGTCCTTGGCCCTGTTCTAGAGACACTCAGGGTGGGATGGAGGCCAGGTCTCAGCAGTGTCCCTATGCCAAGGGTCTCTCATGTACTGCATTTCTGGAGGGGAACACAGGGCCCCAGTGGGTGTGGCTCTCAAAAACAGCCACCAGTGGGTGAGCTCCATTCCTAACAAACTCCCAGGATGCACCAATGGGGTCGTGCCCAGCCCATGAATTAAGCAGGAAGACCTAGTCCGGCACAGCCATTTCTGATGAACAACAAGCATATCTTGGCCTCCCAGGGCCCTGGACACAGCCCCACCCAACACAACTCTGGCTCCCAACATCTGGAAGGTGACACTCCATGGGTTTTCAGAGCTTCCAGGATTCCTTTGCTATTACATGTATAAAATAAAATGTACCACATTATAAAAAATTGGAAAATATGAAAAATTGTAAGAAAAAAATCACCAATCATCTTATACTTTACTTTGAAGGACAGTTGGTTAATTTATCTCCTGGGAATCCAAAGATACATCTATCAGGGAGTCAGGGGTCACCCCAAGAGGGGGATCTTCTTGGTCAGGGCACAGCATTCGGCGGGGGAAGGAAGACTGCTCCTGATAACCTCCCTCTCCGGGCCTCCTTCCCCCCAGGAGAGATGCCCAGCCCCTCTGCTAGAGACCTTCACCTAGACCCCTCTGAGGGGCAGGACCCCTCTGCTCCTTTCTAAGGCAGAGGGAGGCAGAGGTGGGGTCTGAGGGAGGGGGGGCACATCTGGATTCCTGGCCCTGCGCCCACATTCCTTCCTTGTGAGTGTGAGCAGCTGGGGCCTCCGGAGAGCTAGACGAGGCTGCTGGCCCTAGGCCTCACCATAATGGGGCCCATCCTGCAGGAGAGCTGCTGGGGACCTTCAGGAAGCCCAGAGCTTCATTTGGGGGGCCCAGTTTAGATCCAGAATCCCCTACTCAGACTGCTGTCCCACCAGCTGGAGCCGAGGCCAGGCCTCTGTTCCAACCACAGAGGGGACAGACCACCGTCTTTGCCCACCCACAGACCAGCACGGGTCGGAGGCCCTGACCTGCCAGGGAGCATGAGACCCTCCATCGGCCACCTTACCTGGGGACAGTCCTTGATGTAGTGGCCTTTGTTGAAGCACAGGTGGCACAGGTAATTGGGCGGAGGCCGCTTGCTGGGCTTGCGGGCCTCTGAGCTGAGGGTCAGGTCCGAGAAGTGCTCGGTGAGCGAGCTCAGGCCGTCGGCGATGTTGTTGAGGGAGCCATAGGGCGAGGCACTCTTGTACACACTGCTACTCAGCGCCTGTGGGGACAGAGGCACATTGGCAGTGATGGCCGGGAGATTTTCCCTGCAAACTCATACGACACGCTGGGCTGTCTAAATTCCTGGCCTGAGTTCAAATCCAACCCTAACCCCCGTGTAAGTCCTTGGGTGGCCAGTTATCCACTCAGGGCCTCAGTGGCTCTGTCTGTAGCACAGGAATATGACAGTGGCCTCAGTGGAGTTTCTGTCCATGTCCGACACTAGGGAACTCTTCAATCTATGGTTACAGTGACAGTGGCTGTGGTTATTACTACTTTCAGGTCTTTACGGCAAGGTAAGAAGGCAGAGGAGAAAGCTGCCTGTTAGATTTGGGGCCCTGCCACTAACTGGTAGAGGGACACGAGGCAAATCGGTGCTGACTCAGTTTCCCCACAGGCTTGCAGCATAGTTTCCATTTTACAGAAAGGAAGATTGAAACCCAGCTCTCCTTCTGGTCTCCTGTGTTCAAGAGTCCAGCCTGGCCCTGGCCATGCTTCGGGAGCCAGAAGAGGGAAGTGGCCTACCTCTCCCACCTCCCGATG
Organism: Hydrochoerus hydrochaeris; assembly: GCA_004027455.1. NCBI lineage: Eukaryota > Metazoa > Chordata > Mammalia > Rodentia > Hydrochaeridae > Hydrochoerus > Hydrochoerus hydrochaeris. The sequence continues at coordinate 83,022 of PVLA01008106.1, forward strand.
ACAGGAACCAGACACCCCGCCAAGCGTCAAGGCAGATGCGGCCCAGGCCACCTCCCGGTGTACACAGCCTCTATTTATAGGTGTTGTGGGTTCCAGGCGGCCTGGCATGCTAGAGCCCAGTGAAGGTGGGGCCTGCGGCTAGGTCGGCAAGGAACAGCCACGGGTCCCTCTCCTAGGGCAGAGCTGAGGCTGGAAAGAGGCACAGGGCTTGGCATCCCTGGCACCATTGCAGGTGTCCAAGAGCTACAGGAGTGAGCTGTGGACCTGTGCACCTTAGCTTGTCATGGGGCTGTGTTCTTGGGGGTGTTCAGGCTGATGGCGCCCAGGGCTGGTGGAAGGAAGGCCTCACAGCTGGGGTAAACAGGGGTCCAGAGTGGGGACAATGGAGGGAATGAAGGGAGGACAGCTGAGAACTACGCCCAGAGTGTGGAACACACCCTCTCCTCCCTGGTCACTCCCTGTGTGTTCGTCCTTGCTTTAGGAGTAGGCCACCTCCCTCCTAGGGCACAAGGCCCTCCTCACTGGGGGAGATGGTACCTCATCATGACACTCTGCTGTGTGACCTTGGGCCAGCACTTTCCCTCTCTGGGCCTCTGTTCCTGCCCATGCACTTTTGGATGCCAGCCTGGAATGTGGAAGGAAAGAGACACCACATCCAAGGTGGCTCTGAGAGCACCCAGCTGCAGGGCAGCGACTGTGCGTGGGTCCTGGCGGCTGTCTCTGCTCTACCACCGCCTGGCTCCACCAAGAAGCCTATGCACGTGGGAGCGGGGGTGACCCCTCAGCTCTCCAGTGAACCTGACACGGAGTGGGCCACCCCCAGCAGGCAGAGACCCCTTCTCCCTTAGGCAGTGCGGGAGCCCAGGGGGGACCACTCTATCAGGTGCCAATGGGCATGAGATCAGGTGACCCTGGTGACAAGCGGAGGCTGGTGCTCCAGCTCTGGGACTTCACACACACGCAGATAGAGGTTCTCACCACTGCACTATGAGTCACGCTCCCCATTCTACGGATTAAACAAGTGTGTCCAAACCTGTATCGAATGACTTGGGAAACTTGTAACCAAAACAGTTCTCTGGGCTGCACCCTAGACAGACTGAGCACCTCTCAGGACCAAGGGTCTAACATGTGCATCTTGAATCAAATGGCAAAACAAGTCAATAAAGGATACCATTGTGACTTTGTGGGGAGCACAGATCTGGGAGTTGAACCCAAGATCTTTGCTCTGAGTTACAATCTCAGTCTTTTTTCTATTTTGAGACAGGGTCTCACTAAGTCATTTAATTGTCCATGCTGTTCAAACTTGCAATGCTCCAGTTTTGGCTGCCCAGGGCACTGAGGTCACAGGCATGCGCCACGGTGCCCAGGTCACTATACCTATCTCAAAGCACACAGTTCAGTGGCAATGTTCACTCACGCTGCAATCATCACCACCATCCAGAACTTTCCATCTTCCCAAATGGAAGCTTCCCGGTCAGACACCAGCTCTTAGCTCTCCCCTACCCTAGCCTAAATACACACCTCCCAGGCTCCCAGCAGTTTGGGGGTACCACTGGCCAGAACTATCCTGGCCCAGGAGACCCCACCCCACCCCAGAGCAGCCAGTGTGGGGCAGCAGGGCCAAGCTCCAAACGCTGTGACTCACACTCACGGCTGGGAAATGCAATTTCACAAATAACAACCGACTTACCCCCCCACACCCCCATTTCCTTTTTCTTTCTTTCTTTTTTTCTGGATAGGATTTAAGTAAGTCCACAGGAATCAGGGCTGTCTTGGCAGCGAGTTGTCAAGAGGAAGGGGAAGTTTGGTGGATGCCTGAAAGTGCACTAATTACACACTGAAATTCCTCTCCTCCAACTTGTGGCCACACTCCCCTGCCCACGACAGCCCCTTGGGCATCCCAGGGAGCTAGAGGCCTCCAAGCAGTGGCTAGAGGCCTCCAAGCAGGCGGCCTCTCTCCAGTGACTCAGTAGCACCCGCCCCTGCCTCCCCAGGGCCACAGCTTTACCCTCTACACACAGCCTCCCTGACCTCAATGTCCTGCAGCCTGGGCCCAGGGGTTGCTGCCTCTAGGCCCAATTCAAGACAAACAGAATGTCAGAGCTAAAGAGCGGAGAGCAGACAGCTGACCTGGCCTCAGTTCTGTGTTATGGACAGAGAAACTGAGGCCTAGAGAGGTAGAGGTTTGCAGGCCCAGTCTGGACTAACCGCCAGGAGGCCCCTTGCTTGGCCTGCAAAGGGCGGGCGGGGCAGCAAGCTGTTTCCTCTCCACAGCCCTGTTTGAGCTCGGGCCATGGAGGTGAAAGGCAAGCCTAGCTGTTTCCATGGCCTGCGGGCACCGAACAGAGGTCAGCACACGGGGCCGGGTGCTGGCCTCTTGGGTTTCCCAACTGTAAAACATACAGTGGGGCTGCAGGGGAGGCCACACCTGACCATCTGAAGCCCTGCCATCCACAGGCACAGGCAGCCGGGTCCTGATGCCCTAAGCCTGGCACATGTGGCCAGATGTGTGCCCATCTTCCCTTTGCGCTGGGGGCCAGGCAGGCATGGGGCCTCCATCAGTCAGCCTCAACTCGGTCACAGCAAGTGACTCCTCTCAGTGTCCCCAGAAATGTCTCTGCTTTTCTCCCTGGACTGCATGTGCTGCCTCTTCGCCTCTTCCCAGAATGCCCTTCTCTGTGACTGCATGAACCCCTGCATGACCCAGCCCCGTGCCTGGCTCTAGCTCTGGCACTGCAACCTCGGAGCCATCCTTCCCCTGACTCAGCCTCAGGATCCCAGGAATAGTGTGAAAAGCATAGATCCATAGGATCCTGACCTCCTCCTGGGACCTCCTGTCCTGATCCCTGACCCCTGACCCCCAGCCTCTGCCCTAGTGGGAGACAAGAGACCTGTGCAATGCTGCCTGTGACAGTCTGTCTGTGTTAAGGAGTTGCTCCAGTCTCTTTGGATCATGACACCTCCTTACTTTTCCTGTAAGGCTGTTTAGCCCTGGAGGCACCATTCTGTGGCCTCCTGTTGCCCTGGGACCCAGACTGGTTTTGCTGCTCTCTTTTGCCTGTTCTTGTCCCAGGCTGGGAAGGGCCTGGATTCCCATGGGCCAGGGAAGGTACTACCCTAAATGAAAGGTTTGGATTGGCGACTCAGGCTTCTTGTGGATGGATGGGTTGCTCTGGATACCAGTTGGCAGGTAGAGGCCTGTGTCAATGACCCCAGAAGTCAGCAAAAAGAATGAGATCCTCATCCCATGTCAAGAGGACTGAGTCTCACACTCCTGCCCATGGCTGGAACTTCTGCAAGGGTCTGCATGGCTGCTGGGGAGAATCAGACAGGGTGACACTAGAGCTGTGACTGCACACACATCACACACTGGACTACGACCTTTCTTCGCCTTAGCTTTCTTTGCCTGGCAAAAGCATAATCTCGATGAGCACAGTTGGCCTCATTTTATAGGCCTGGAAAAGGAGGCTCAGAGCAGCTGAGTCACTCATCCAAGGTAACACAGCCAGTATGTGCTGGGCTGTGACATTTCAGCCTCCACACAGCTTCCAAGGTTTGGCCTCTCCCACAAGAAGGGGAGCCAGAAGAAAGTGCCGGGTGCTAAGCCCTGGGCTCTGGTGAGATGAGGCACCAGATTTTCTGGGCTGTATGAAGGGTTCAGGTCCCGGAGACAGTGACTCTGCTATTGGATATGGAGTGCAGAGACAGATCCTCCTGGGCATGCCTGCTGAAGAGGCTTCTCCTCCCCATGGTGGTCAGAGGGCACTACAGGCCAGGGAGAACAGGTAGAGCTCTGGGCCAAGCCCAGAGGGAAAAGAGGTCCAAATAAGAGATCAGGGGCAGCAGTGTGTGTGGAGGGTACATTTGCTGGGAGCAGCATGGTGCTGGGTGAGGCCACTAAGAAAGCACTGTGAGGGCCCGGCCATGGTAAGGCATCCCAGGAGGCTGGGCAGATGCCAATGCCAAGTCCCGCACCCAGATCTCTCTAATCCTAGTCCCCAGATCTGTGGGGTTCTTTCCTATCCCCAAAGCTGCCATATACCTTGTTATGGCTTATGTCTAAATATCCTCCCCAAGTCTCATGCGGTCTTAGATGGAGCTTTTTCAAAGGCTTTTTCTGGAGTGTGTGATGCTGAGATTAAGGATGTGTGATTAGTAAATCACTGCTGATTGTTTTGGTGTAGTTCTGGCTAGGATTAAGGGTGTGAGTGGTACACCTGGCCTAGGGCAGGTAGCCTGTATACAATGTAAGGAACAGAAAGAGGCTTATCTTCCCTTCCCTTGCTTGCTTTTGCTGTATTCTGCCACCCTGAACTGTTTCTCATCTGTGATGCCCCTCTGCCCGTGTGCCACCCTCTCTTGGGGGCATCCCATTTTGGACTGAAACCTCTACAAACTGCAAGCTAAATAAACTTTTCCCCTTTAATTTTGGGTATTGGGCATTTTGTCTCAACAAGGAGAGAAAAGTAACTAAGACATCCCTCACTACTGAATCTAACACCCACACAGAGGTGCGCATCTGCGACCACACTGCCCAGTCTGTGACAAGAAGCTGCTGGCTCACTAATGACTCACCCTTTCCCCCAAGAGGATCTGACCTTCTGTCCCCTGGGTCTGTCTGGTACCCAGCACACAGGCATCTCATACACACATACCCCCCGATGTCTGTGTGTGCACTGAGGCTGAAAAGGTGACAGGATGGATGTGGCAGACAGTGGCCATGGGGACACCAGCCCCATCTTGACTGAGAAGCTCCCAGCTGCACCCATCTGGCCTTTGCTCAGATATCCAAGGTCTTGCATGGATCTGCAAACAAGACTGTGTGGGGCTGGCTATGATGAGGGTGGTGACCCTTTACCAGGGTGCCTCAACCCCTTCACTTCCAGGAGGCTCACAATCGTACACAAGAAAAAGTACTCAATGAAGAGCCTGACCTAAGCCAGAGGTGGTAGTGCAGCCTATAATCCCAGCCCTCAGGAGGCTGAGGCAGGTGGATTGCTGCACGATCTAGGTCAGCCTGAACTATGTAAATAGACCCTGTCTCAAAAAAAAAAAAGTCTGATCTCATGAACATAGCTAAGTTCTTTTTGATGCAGAAAATGCATACAGAGAAATGGGGAAAGGACCAAGGGTAGGCTCGCAGGCAGAGACAACAGAACAAAGCAGGAAAGACCGAGGGACATCTTCCCCAACCCCTGCCCAGTTCATCATTCACCTGACAGGCGCTCAGTTTCACAGCTCTGTGCCATCCCCCTGGTTAGCACCTAAGCCCCAGGGACCTGCTGCCTGTCTCATCTACAGCATATTTATCAAGAGGAGGCAGAAAGCATGAATCTGGGGCCCCAGGACTGGAAAGGGCCCTAACACCTAGCAAGTCCAGGGTACCACTGAGGCTTGCAGCTTGCACTGCAGGAGGCCTGCGTCTGGGATCCACTATCTCATCAGAGTGTCCATGACAGCCCTGAAATCAGATGCAAACCTCGCACATGTGCACACATGCACCCTTGTGCTCTGAGCACTAAGCCCACAACAGGAACTCAGGCCATTTTTACATTTTTCTGAGGTCCAACATCCACCAAAGTGAGGGCCATCAGCACACTAAGCCTTCTCAGGGACAGCAGTAGGGACAGGGTTTCATTGCCTCCAGACTGGGTCATTCCAGTGACCCAAGCAATCAACAAATATGTCTTCCTTAGGATAAATCAGGAAGCTAAGAGGCTGAGGAGAGCATTTGTGTGCTCACAGGTCTGGAGTGGGGAGAGCGGAGAGGTTTTGAATCATCCCTCCGCTTACTACCTGTCCTTCCATCCCTCTAGTACACATTAGCTGAGCACCTAGCATGCCCAGGTGCTGACCAAGCACCAGCTGCCAGGACTGCTAAGTGGAAGAAAGACAAGAGTCCTATTTTCCTAGCACTGAATCTAGCTATGGAGGCAGACACGCGTGGTGACCATAGCACAGCAAAGTCAACTTGGCCAGAAGCACCTTCAGCGCCTGTCTTGTTACCAGGTCCCAGCAGCTGGAGTGAGGCTCAGCCCCAGGGCAGCTGGGTAAAGTCTCCCAGAGAAGGGACATCTGTTGTACAACGAAGCTCAGTGGAGTCTGTTGGATGAGGGCTGGGACAGCTTGCTAGATCAGTGTGGCCAGAGGAGGACCAAGTGACAGGTTACTAACCCCCACACACACGTGCACACAGGACAGGTCAGGGATCTTGGGAACTAGGCTGGAGTCCTGGTTCTGCCACTGGCTCCCTAAGCGTATTATCTTTCTTGCAGAGCCTCAGTTTCCCCATCTGGACAATGAAGCTGCCATGCATAGGCTGTGCTGTGAGAACCCAAACACTAGGAAGGGTGCTGTGTGTTTCTCTGCTTCCCCAAAACCAGGCCAGCCCAAGCAGGAACGTGGCACCCAGCACCATGACCACTGCCCGGCACTCTTCACAGGGCTTGGGGTCCAGTACAAGCTGTCAGGGGCCTTGTGGCTTGACAGAAGGCTTTTGGTTCCTACTTGCTCCACACAGGTGCCCAGTGGAGGACCTAGGTAAGCCCTGAGCTAAAGACCAACCGCCGGACAAGCCACAGAGACAACTCCTGGCTGGGACACAGAAGAGTTTTAGATCTAGCTGTGCCACTGGCCTGTAGGCAATGGATCAGGCCTCTATTTTGCCTTCTGTAAAATGGGAGCAATGAGTGATTCCAACAGCAACACAACACCAGGTTTCCAGAAGGGCTATTCACCAGTCACCTTCTCCACAGACTACACTTGCTCCAGTGCTGCAGCAGCTGGGCTGGCCACTGCTGGTGACTGATCACTAATACCTCTCACCTGGGTCCCCAAGGCCTGCTCTCCCTCCAAGCCCATGCTGACCCAGGCAACCTACTGTGGTAGAGGGAGGGCCAGGCTGCTTTGGTCAGCAGCACCCTTAACTGAGCCACTGTTTGGCCTCCCAAGAGGGCTGGTTCCCATAGCACAGCCTATGCATGGCAGCCTCATTGTCCAGATGGGGAAACTGAGGCTCTGCAAGAGGCAGGTGATACACCTAAGGAGCCAGTGGCAGAACGAGGACTCCAGCCTAGGTCCCAGGATCCCTGACCTGTCCTGTGTGCACGGGTATGTGGGGGTGGGTAATCTGTCACTTGGTTCTCCTCTGGCCACACTGATCTTCCCCAACTGCTGGCCAAGCCATAAAAGGCCATTCCTTCTGGCACACACTCATCCTCAGGGAGAAGACGGTTTTGCCCCCACACACTCACCCTGCATCCCCTTGGCTCTTTTCCACTGTCTGTGGACACAGGTGACATAGGCAAACCCCAGCACACTGTCCAGCTGGAAATCACTGAAAGCAGGACCCAGATTTTGCTCTCAGGGTTCTGCATGCACAGAAGACCCCAGGAGGCAGCCATCAAGCTTCACGACACCCTGGATGCTGTTCCCAAGCTTCAGTGGCTGGGTCATGTGGCAGAGAGCAGGAATCTGCAGTGCCACTGAAGATAAGCTGGGACCCAGGAGGGGACTCTGGGAACAGCTCCCTAAATGTGGAGTTAGGCTACAAGGGCAGCACTGACTCTAGGAACACCACCGGGACTGACAAACCCTGGCAGATATCTGGTGCCAAAAACATTCTCCGCTCCAGCAGGTAGGGGAAATGTGGGGCTGAAGACCAGTGGGTGTGTTTTGCTCTGCAGGACTCCTCAGAGCTTTCGCTGTGCCAGCTGGCATTGTCCGACCACAAAGAAAAGACAGCATGCTGTGCTTTCCCAGTGTGTGCGACCCCGGGGCCCTTCTCCAACAGCCACAAAGTAGAGGTCACTAGACAGGGCCACGCCTTCCAGCCACTTCTGTCCAGGAGAGAAAGAGAAAATGGATGGCTGCCCTGAGGAGCTCACCCAATGCGGGATGCACTGTGCCTGCCTGCAATCCCAGCACTTGGGAGGCTGAGACAGAAAGACCACTGAGAGTCTGAGGCCAGTCTGGGCTATATAGTGAGACCTAAGGAGTCCGCCTACAAGGAATGGGCTGGCTATATCTCCCCTGGGTAGGGGCTGAGTGGAGGTCTGAGCATCTCTCAGGGCCAGAAAAAAAGTATAACTGCTTTTCCAGAGGTAAGATGCCATGGCCCCCATGCTGCTGATAATTGAAATTCTAAACAGAACTTGGCGGGAAACCCTTCACTGCTCAGCACCCACTCTTCCCAAGACCCACCTTCCTTGGGTACCAGAGGAGGGGGTGGTGCTCAGGAGTTTCCCTCCAACAGATCAGGTTTCCAAAAGTGGGGTTCACAGGGCCTTAGTGTCTTTTAAGAAATTGCACAGGATGCTCTTAGTCATTTAACAGTCACCTCCTGACATCTACCCCTGTACTCCCATGTGAGCACTGCCATTGCCCTCCCGGCTCAGAACCCTGGGTTTATCTGCAGCCCCTGTGGCCAAGGTTCCAGGGGTACAATGGGCTTCTGTGCCCCCATGTCCTCACCTCCCCCCAGTGCCAGCTGCATTCATGGTGTTTTGCTATTGTGGTGGGAGCAGCCTGGGGGTGGGGCAGCAAGGGGTGGGCTCTTGGCACAGGGGCTGGCACAGGCGGCTGTGGTCAGTGGTCAGCATGCAAGTCACATCCGCGGGTGCTGCCACTGGTGTGCCGGGCCTCGCACAGAATGGCAGAGCTCCTGGGCTCCAGGTCCCTTTGTAGAGTCCCCTCCAGCCACACAGGACTTGCTGCGGCTCCAACCAGCCCCTTGGTGACACTGAGGTAGGGGGATTTCTTCTTGCCTTCTTAACCAGTTGCTATTTTGGAGCCATATCAGGTCACCAGCTAAGCCCTGAATGCAGGAGAGGCCTGTCCCCAAGAGACAGCTGGGGATCTGAGCTGGTGTGGTGGTGGGGGCTGCTGAGGCCCAGACAGGCTTCCGGAAGTCAGGAGCCAGCCCTCCAGCCCTCCAAGGAAGCCACTGGCCTGCAAGCAGAAGAGAAGCCCCTTGTGTCCTCCAAGCCCAGCCTGTAAGCAGGCACATCCTTTCTTGTTAGGAAAGCCCTAGACAGACCACCCTGGGGAATGGTAGGGACCAGACTGAACACATGGGCAAACTGAGGCTCCTGCAAAGACATGGAGTTCCTTGAAGTCAGACCACGACAGACTACTACTGTAGAAAAACTTTACCTGCTCCTTCCCTGCTGTGTTCTGTGATGGAGAAACTGAGGCATACAGCAACCAAGTGACAGGACATAGGTCTGAGCCACAGCTAGGATCCTAGATGCCAGAATTTCCAAAAAGAGACCACATCCTACTGGCACAGGGGACTCCTGATGGCCCCCAGCATTTCGTAGCAGAGACCCACACATGGGCAACAAGGCCACCACAGAGTGGGAGAAAAGGGAGGTTGCAGAGGCTGATTAGGGACCCCACTTGACCTGAAGGTCACTGTCTCCTTCTCCCTGGGGTGCTCTAATCCAATCACCCACCTTCTCAACACCACATCCCAGCACCCCCATCTAGTCACCCACATTTGCATATACTGCCTTGTTGGCCTATGAGCTGGGGCCTTCACTGGCCCTGTGGCTGCCAAGCCCCAGGGACCCACGCAGTACTCAACAAATGTTTAGTTAAAGAATAAACAACTGGGAAGACAGCCACAGTCACTGAAGACACACTCCATGAACCATTCTCCAAAGCCCCGGTCACCTGAAGCCAGTTCCCTGAAGAGGCGGCAAAGTCTTTTATAAGAAAGAAAGATCTCCAGCCAAGAACCATTCCTCATTCAGAACGCGCGCTTTACAGTTTACAAAGAGCACTGGCATACAGATGCTTTTGCCTGGCACCGAAGGGAAACTTTCCAGACCCACGTCCCTCCACCATGCCAGCTTCCCCCACTACTGCTACCCACGCTGGTCAAGGAGGCTGCTGGAGGTGTGGGCCTTGGGACAGTATTTTATACGTCCATGAATCCTCCAGTAAGTAAGGGCAGGGTTGAGCATACTGGAGAGGCCAGAAAGGGCAACTATGGCTTCCAGCAGATAACCCCAGCCCACTCTTACATACACAGGCCATCTACCTGGCTCCCCGGCCTTTGGCTCTGCTTGTGCCTCCACAAAGGAAGTCAGTGAAAGCCACAGGGTCCCTGTGATTCCCAAATGGAGCTGGAGCAGGTGGGGTGCAGGAGGAGGGGGTCTAGCACAAGGCTGAGAGGAGTGACACCTGGAAGGGCTTGGAGAAGCCCCTTCCCAGGGGCTGAGAGGTCAGGGCCCTCTGGGTATTTATCTAGCTGGAAAACATGCACTGCTCCGTAGACTTTGTAACTGAATCCACCAACCAGGCCAACTTGGCGACAAGGGAGGCCCAGGTTTTAGAAGAAGGCCTGGGCAGCTGGAACTGCTCCCCCTATCTAGCCCCCGCGCCCCCACCCGCCGCCCCAGAGAGCTGTAAGGATTTCCCTTTCATTTCCTTCCAGGCTGGGAGGGCAAGGGACAGCGAAGTCTGTGGGTCAAGCCCTCAAAAACCACTTCCTATGTGGCTGGGGGAGGGCAAGCAGCTGGACGGCCAATCTGGGGGGTCACCGTGTGGGAACAGCAGGGGCAATCCTCTGGGCCAGCCCTGGCTCTCCAAGGCTCCTTCCAGGTCAGGAATCATGAAAGTCGGTGAAGAAAAGATTTTAGGCCCTTCTAGAGGAGTTAGGAGCTGAATCTGCACTTTGGGTCCCAGTAATCGGTGGCCAGGAGACGAACACGTTGGCTGAGGGAAAGATAGTTGGAAGGGGCTCCCCGCCCTGGCCGCACCCCTGCTGTCCGGAGGGAATCCGGAGACACCCCCGCCTCCCAGCCTCCTTCGAGTGGGGCTCCAGGGTCGGGAGAGGGGGCGGGCAGCAGGGCTCTGTCCCGGCCTGAGTTGCGCCAGCCTGGAGGTGACGCGCTCCGGGGACGCCCGGGGGACTCCGGGCGTTGGGTCTGGCAGAGCGAGCCGGGAGCGCGGAGCGAGTGCGCGCGGGGCACCCACCTCTCCGCGCTGCAGCTGTAGGAAGCTGTTGAGATAGCTGGAGTGCAGAGGCGAGCCCAGCTGCTCAGGGCGGCCCTTGCCGAAGCCCAGCTCCGGGGGCGCGGCGCCGGCGGGCGGTTCGGGCCGGAAGGCATCGAAGGCGCTGGCCTGGTGCGTGTCCTGCAGCGACAGGTAGACCCAGTTGAGCAGCTGGGCCGGCTGGTACACCGAGGCGGCGCTCGTGTCGATGGCCGACAGCAGGCTCATTTTGCAGCGGCCGCGCCGGCCCCTCCCCGGCCGCCCGCTCGCGCCCCCCTCCCGGCGGAGGGGCGGGCACCGGGGAGCCTATGCCCACTGCCAGCCGCCCGAGCCCCGACGGCGGTCGCCTCGCGCCCTGCGCCTCGCGCGCTGCCCGCAGCCGCTGCTGCCGCCGCCGCCGCCGCCGCCGCCGCCGCCTCCCCCCTGACTGCAGCCCCGGCGCGCGCGGGCGGAGGAAGGAGGCAGCGAAAGTTGGGCAGGAAACTTTGGGCCCCGCCCCCTACACCGCCCGCCCCGCCTCTCCCCTCCCCCTGCCCTCCCCTCCCTTCCCC
>PVLA01008107.1:0-93751 GCA_004027455.1 Hydrochoerus hydrochaeris
AATGATAATAAATTAGTGCTACACAGAGCAGAGCTGACTCTCACAAATAGAATATTGATACAGGAAAAAAGCAAAATACAAAATATGTACTGTACAATTCCATTTGTATAATTCAAAATCAGAAGCAAGCAAAACTAATGATCTACAAGTTGAGACAGCAGTTTACTTTGGAGAGGTGAGATGGCAGTGATGGGGGGACTTCTGAGAGATTCTGTTTCCCGGTGTGGATGGCAGTTAGCTGAGTGTAATGGGTGTAATCCACTTTGTAGAAATTCATTAAGCCATGCACTGGTTATTACTGTGTTTGTCTGTATATCTGCTATTGTCCCATTAAAGAGAGTTCATTTGAAAAGTCTAAAGTGGACAACTACTGGAAGTTCAAACATCTCTACTAAACAATTATAGAATCATTTGAATTATAGCTGGAGACTCTCTTTCAGAAGAAGAAAACTTATTTGTAGCATTAAAATGGTACCACAGAAGGGAGTTCATTGGACTGCATAAGAGTGTATGGTCACACGGATTCTACCATTGGCTAGGTCTGTGACCTTTGCAACTTACTTATCCTCACCATGCCTCATTCTTCTTACCAGTAAGACAGAGATAAAAATGGTGCCCACTGTAAGGCTGTCTCAAGAATAAGTAGAATAGGGCTGGGGATGTAGCTCAGAGGCACAGCACCTGCCTGGCAAGCAGAGTCCTGAGTTCAATGCTTGGTACCAAAAAAAATTTTTAAACTAGCAAAAATTAAGTAGAATAATCCTTGAAATTCATTGAATTAGTGATCAAACCATCATTAAACTTCATGACCGAAAGTAGCAAATTTTTTCTTGTTTTCTCACAGGAATTCAGATAGATCTTAGCAAATATATTCTGGGTTTTCCAGAGAAATAGGAAGCACAGGAAATAAACACCAGGAGATATAAGAAGTTGAGTCACATGATTATGGAAGCTGAAAGTCCCAAAATCTCCAACTGGCAGACTGGACACTCAGGAAAGCTGATAGCATAGCTCAAGACCCAGGAGATCCCACAGTATAAGTTCCAGTGTAGAAGACAACCTGGGCACCTCTCCTTGAACGCAGAACAATTGCTGCAACATTAGTTAAATCGAGTCTTGCTTCCATATGCTGATGTATACAGAGCAGGTTATGTTATTCCCTTCTCCCTCGTATTGGCTCTGATACTAATAAGGCTAGCTAAAGTACGGATACGTAATCCTTGAAGCCAACTAGACAGTTGCCTGTTTCCTTACATAGTGCTTTCTGTAAAGGATTGAGTGCAGCAGGATGGCAAAGCCACTCAGCTCCAGTGATATCAGCTGAATACAAGCCTCAAAATAAGAAGCTATGACTCCCCAGGGTGCAAAAGTTTACATATCAGAAACTGAAGCAACAGCTTCCTAAAACCATTCAAATCCTACCCTAACTGAGTTATGCAGACTGATCCTTCTGCATATCATTCTCTCTGCATATTGCAAAGATGCTTTTCTCCCCACCTGGCTAGGCAGCTCAAGTTACTCACATAGTTCCTGTCATCCTCACTGTCACTCATCCTTAAACCACTCCCTTCTTCACAAGATAATAAAGTCTGGGAGAGACTTTGGATCAGGGCCTTTGTCCATATATCCTCACTTGGATGGGACTTACGATCCCTTGGCTACCTGTAACTTTGAATGTGTCTTAGTGTCTTCACCCTCACATGGGTTACATTCAAAGTGGTAGACTGCAATTAACTATCTGAAATTCCAATAACATTTCTATGGAATTACAAACATAACTTTCCAGATTATGAGGTGAGCTGAAAAAAGAATTACAATATTTGGATTGTGCTTACAGTATTGGGCTTATAGTGTATAATATTGGGATTTCAATATTCCAGCACAAGACCAAGTCTGAAGGTAGCAGAAGATTGATGTCAAAACTAGAAGGCAGTCAGCTAGCGAAAACAAACTCTCTTTTACTCAGCCTTTGTGTTCTAGTTAGGCCTTTAAAGGGTTGAATCAGACTCACTCACATTGGAAAAGGCAATGTGCTTTACTCGATCTTCCTGTTTAAGTGTTAATATTGCCCCTAAACACCCTCACTAATACATCTAGAATGTTTGACCAAATATCTGGGTACCCTCTGGTCCAGTCGAATTGACTTATTAAAATTAACCATCACAGCAAGGTTGGTTCATTGGACTCCATGGAGCTGAATTAGGACTGGAAGATCCAAGATGGCCTCACTGGCATGTTCAGTGCCTTGGTGTTGGCTGCCAAGTGAGAGGAGGCTGTTGTGCTCCATGTGGCACCTCTCTGTGTGGCTAATTGCTCCAGCAGGATGGTGTGGTCTCATTCACTTGGAGGCTGGGTTCCTAAAAATTGTCAGATCTCTTCAGGCAAGAATTAAGAATTCCCAATATCTTATTCCATACATTCAAATAATCAAAGCAGTATAAGGCTAGCCCACATTCAAGGGAAGGAGAGATCACAGATTCTACTTCTTGAAGTAGGAGGAGTGGCATGCATGCAGTGCTGGGAAGAAATGCTGGTGGTCATCTCCACAGACAGAGTACCATCGTCAGCCCTCCAGTTATCTACTTTATATCTTTCCCTTATACAGTCCCTGGCCCTCAAAATCTGCAATGTCATAGTCATTGTTTCAGTTGTTTATTGTGTAACAAATTACCCCAAAATATACCAACATAACGCAGTAACCATTTTAGTGGTTATGATTGCCAATTCAGGCAGAGTTGAGTGAAGAGAGTTCATCTCTGCTCCACATTTTATTGGCTACTGTGGTTTCACAGGGCCTAGAAGATCCAAGATAGTCTTGGTTACATGTGAAATCATGGTGCTGGTTGATATCTGGGACATTATGATTGTTCTTTACATGGTCCTTCTCTACACAATTTTTTTTAACATTTAGTATTCTAAGCCAAGCTTCCTTACATGATTAGCAATAGTATTTGAAAAAATGAAGATAAAAATTGCTAAGCCTCTTAGATTGCAACTAGCCCAAGGTCACTTTCACCATGTTCCATTAAGCAGTACAAGTCACAAGATAAGCTCTTATTCAAAGAGAAGGGAATCAGGCTGCACTCATTAATGAAGGAAATCGTTGGGGATAGTCTTTGCACATAACCTACAAAAGCACTGGAAGAGTGTTGAACACATATTAAGACCACGACGAGAAGTTAAAGCAATAAGACCTAGTCATGCCATTGCCTGTACCCTGCTAAAATTTTATCATCACCATCAGCCCTGGCCCAGGCCACATTTTATCCTTTGGTCCCTGTGCTGATCACAATCCCATGCCCTGATCTATGCCTTTCTGGATACATGTGATGAATACAAGGACCCCAAGATTTTATCAAAGCCATTACCCTCTCTTCTTAACTACTACATCAACCCTCTCTTTGTTGCCCCACCCTGGTCTTTTCTCCATACAGCAGCCAGAGTGATCTTGTTAAAATGTAAACTAAATCATATCCCTCTAGTGGCTTCCTACGATGTCATCCTAGTCACTTTTCTCATTGCTGAGACACAATACCGTGTATACAAACACATACCACAGTGTCTGGCATGTAATGCACACTAAGTAAATGTGTGCTGAGTCAATGAAAAGGTCACTCTGTGACAATAATTGGAAGGCCAAGTCAAGCAATGAGAACAACTTTCCCCTGCCTTAACCTGCACATCTCAATCCTGGTGTTCTAAGTTTTTCACTGGTTTTCAGTCACACTCTCATGTTGCAGGAAAAGGACCCTGTAGAGTGAAGAGGACAAGTCAGGGACAACTGATGAGGCAACTGTAAGTTGTAATTAGAAAAAGGATTCTAACTTGTCCTCATTCTGGAACTGCAGCCAGTGAAGACAGCCCTAGAATGGCAGGTCTCTTATCTTGTCTTATTTGTACTATGAGAACCATCTTTCTGCCCAGAGCCATCTCAGATCCATCCTATGGCAGTGAGAAAACAGGAAGAGGTGAGCACAAAGGCAAGAAAGAGAACAAACTAACATTATTACATTATTGCATTTACCTGCCAAGCAGGTGTTCTCTTCACAGATCAAGAAGCAGTGAGGAATGAACGCCCTGTCTACTGGTGCCCTAGCTAATGTGGAGTGAAGATTTGTCCCTACACAGCTTTGCTGAGATATTTGTTCTTCCCCACAGTGGTGTCTTGTGGCCATCCGGGCTCCCCACCTCATTCCCAGATGTTTGGAGACAGCTATACCGTGGGGGCAGTCGTGCATTACAGCTGCACTGGCAAGAGGACTCTGGTGGGAAATGCCACCCGTATGTGTGGGCTGGATGGACACTGGACTGGCTCCCTTCCCCACTGCTCAGGTATGGAACATGGCATTAAGGGAGGGTTTGATGGAACACTGGCTCATGGGAAATGGACTCCCAGGGTGGACGTGTGAAGGATGATGGAAAGCAGGGAACATCTTTGGGATCTCGTCATTTCCCTTACAGGAAGAAAGCAGAGCTAGAAGAGGTGTTGTGGACTTCTCCCAGTTCACACTGGCCAAGTCATTAGTCAGCTCTGGCCAAGTCCATACAGCCAAGAGACTGAAGAGATTTAAAAAATTAGGGAGGGCACAACTTTACAAGGACTCTCTAAGTTCATTGTCCTATGCAAACACTTGATTCTGTGAGTTCCTGGGAATGGTCTAAGCCTCTGTACTAATAGCTCAGGCCAAAGCCACCTCTCTGTTCTTTTCTTCCAAGTTTCAGGCTCCTGGGCCCTAGGCTATTTGCCCTTCGTTTTTTTTCATCAGTGCTATCTCCACTTGCCCCATGTCCTGGCTGCCTCACCGAGTATAGTTTTCTTTCTTATTGCCCGGAAACATCAGTTCCCAGACTTTTCTTAATAATAAATTCATTTTACTGCTAATATCTATGAGAACACTGATGTGCTATCAAAATATCAACTGTAGGGCCAGGGATTTAGCTCAGCAGCATAAGCGCCTGCCTTGCGAGAGCGGGGTCGTGAGTTTGATCTCCAATACCAAAAACAAACAAACAAAAAAATCAACTGTAGGTAACAGCCAACGCTCCCTTGTCCGTATTCTCCAGATCATGAATTCATCCGTAATGTCATATAATAGAACAAAATGTTTGAAAGTGAATTGTGCCACCAATAGAAGAAACCTCCAGGGTAAAAAATAGTACCCATGGCTTTGTATTCTTTGAGGTAAACTTGCCTGGCCCTGAGAAGGGGTCCCATTCAGAATGTCACCCCTAAGAAAAGAGCTGTTCATGTAGCTTGAGTTTCCTTGGGGAGCCTACCTTGGCATTGAAATTAGCCCCTACACTGTCTTATGCCAGATCTCTTCTAGAGGCAAAGATCTCAACTTCCAGAGGTGAAGGCTTCTCCCAATAAGATACATGCCTATTTTTGCAGTTTGAGAATCTCAGATGAGCCTGTCTACCAAGATTTAGGAACCTTTAGGGGACATGGGCTCCATTCATTAGGGAACGTGCATTCAACTATTTAATCCCTGATCCTGAATAGTCTTTAGTTAGAATCTTATTATCTCCAACATCTTCATCAAACATAGCAGACACAGGAAATCAGAATCCTGAGCAAACTCATTACTTCCTGGAGGCCCCTGAGGACAGCATTAGAAGGGATTCTATAAATGTTAAGGGATGAATGAATTTTAAATTCCTTAAATAATAAAAATGAGAGCTGAGAAGAACAGGTGGTCAGGAAGTAATTCTAAGTTTGCAACAATGGGCAAAAGCAACATAGTTCCTTCCTTCCTGAAACTCACCATGTCACCTTGCTTAGGTAGCGTCATCTTCCTACCAGTCCTATTGACATAGCGGAAAGAAACTCCCAACCTGCTAGATGTCCAGTACAAATTTGTGTTCTCTAAAATCAAAGAATGAATTTTAGGAACAAGGGAGGTTAATAGCAGAATAAATTTGTTGAGAGAAAGAAAGCTTCTGTCTGAGAGAGAGAGACAGAAGGGGGTCTGAGTGAGTTGCCAAGGACCCTACCTTTTTAGAGATTTTACAGAGCAAAATCACAGGTGAGGCAGGTCCAAGGTGGGGGGAAATGATAATCACAAAGTAGGCATGAGATGGGACAAAACTATGGTCAACCAGTAAGATTACAAGTATAATTGCTCAAGTAAAATTGATTAAATTGGAATCAAATAGGGAAGCAAATCTTCCTGTAGGGGGTTGTCAGTGGCTCTTTCTGGCTTCCTTGAGGTGAAGCCTATTTAGAATATAAATTCTTGATGTTTATCCTTAGGAAGTGTGTGGATGCATTTGTTTTATCTTTTGTCTTGAAGTCTGGCCCACAGTGGGAGTTGTCTGTCTCTGCAACAGTTGCAAGGTATCTGGTATTCTGCACTGGCTCCTTTGAGTGCCCAGCTCTATCTGACTGCCTATAATATTTCTATCTAACTTAGCTGTCTATAACCTTATAAATAACACGGTCAAGAATTCAAGGTTTTTAAGCCTCATTCTGTGCAATCAAGGACCTATATGATGCTTATCAAAATCACCTGAGTGTTTGAGGCATCAACCCCTGGGCCACATCAGCAGGATGAGATTCCAGAAGGTGAGGACCACTGTGACATGTTCATTGCCCCTCTCTCCATTATCACTGTCTTTGCTGATGTACTCTTCAGTAAAGACTTGCCATCTGTTTATTTGCCGCTATGGGCTCTCTTACAACAGGGACCCCCCCATCCCCTATATGAAAGACCAATAATGGTCCATGACATGGCTTGTTAGGAAGTAGGTCCCACAGCAGGAGGTGAGCAGTGGGCCCGGCTAGGAAAGCTTCATCCGTGTTTACATCTGCTCACTCCCCAACCCGGTCCATGAAAAGAATCCTTATTCACAAAGCCAGTCTCCAGTACCAAGGAGACTGTGGATTGCTGCCTGATAGCATTGAAACAGAGGCCCCAACACGGAAATGGGGGCTGTCTGTCAGAACAAGCTGCCAGCGCTGCAGAGCTTCACCTTTTTGACTACTTTGGAATAATGTTAGCCCTCCGAGGTCAGCAAGGCAGAGTGGGAGTCAGAGCTACTCACCATCAAGGCTGCCTTCAAGGGACCCCAACTCTCTATTGCATGAACTACATCCTGAGAATCTAACCAGATGGGATGGGCTCTCTTTTTCCAAATATTTGAGGTGAAAGTTGAATGAGTCTCCCCTCCCTGATGGGGAGCAGTTTGTGGAGATGAGGTTACATCATATTCTCAGTCAGAGACTAGACTAGAAAAGGAAGTCACCCCATAGCTGAGAGGGTGGAAGAGACATAAAGGGTAAGTGGCAGAGTATGCATGACTGAAACATCCCTCATTTCAGCCACTAAATGTCGTTCAGATGTTATTGTTCACTGTGCCCACGTGTGGATTCATGAGGAGATGGAGCCCATGGCAGCTGGAAACCTTATCTTCTCACCCAGCTGCTATTAATTTTTATCACTGCTTCCTCTTTCCGCAGACCTCTCCTCAGGGCTCGATCTGACCTGACACAGTGTCCCCTCACTGTCTCTATGTATGAAGTATGCTGGCTCCTTCAGGCACTAGGTCCTGCGGCTCTGTCTTCTGCCCCCCTCCCTGTGTGTTTGTCTCTGGTCCTTATCACTATATGGAGTAAGTTTCTACAATATTGGAAGCCAGGTAAATGTGGGAACATACCACAAAGCAAGAAACAAAGCAAAAATAAAATGAGCAGTCCTAAAGCATTCAATCCAGAGCCCATATGTATGCATATTTTATGAGTAGGGAATACTTGATGAAAGGACCAGGATCAACCACCTCAAATAGTTACCATTTCTTTATGGTAAGAACATTTAAAACCCTCTCATTCTATTTTGAAATACACAATATCACACTGTATCAATATCAATATCACACTGTACTCCATAATTACATACCACCTGTTTTTCAGTTAAAAATAAAACAAACTTTTTTTAAAAGTAATGGAAGAAGAAGCCAGGTGTGGTGGCTCACTCCTGTAATCCTAGCACTCGGGAGGCTGAGGTAGGAGGATCATTGCGAGTTCCAGACCAGCCTGGGCTACAAAGTGAGCTCAAGGCCAGCCTGAACCACATAGTGAGACCCTGTCTCAAAAAGGCAAAAAAAAAAAAGGTAATGGAAGATACATAAATGCATGTCCAGGATGAGATCAAGCTCAACTGCTCAGAAGAGAAAGCCATGCTAAGGAGTTTAGACTTTATCCTGTCAGCACTGGGAAGCCAGTAGAGTTGTTTCTGCAGAAAAGAAACAAAACCAGATGATCAGTGGTTGTTCATTTGATGATTGAAGGAGACAGGGAGAGAGGGTTTAGGAAGAGGAGACGTTAGTCGGGAGACTTGCAATCATTCAGGCAAAAGAATGCCTGTCTAAGCCAAGACAGTAGCATTGAAAATGAATTCGGAGCCATAGGATCAACAGTTATTGGTAGGGAAGAGGTAAAGGGAGGAGGAGGACGTGTGGCCTGACTGGACCACTGGAACTGCAGACCGGCACAGGCCTAAGATCTAGGGTACACTTTCGGTCTCAGAGCCCTTCCTCCGCTTTCTTGCTTCCCTTCCCACGTGTGTCTCAGGACTCCCCCCAGGACCTCCAATCTCAGTAGGCTCTATCGACTGACAGTGAGGCAGAGCCTGTCGAGGTACTGTAAGCTGGACACACAGTCAGCTGTCGCCCTCCTCATCCATAGGGACCACTGCTTCCCCATAACAATGGTCCCATCTTTTCCTCTGGCTCTCTGCTCCGTTCCTTACCTGCAAAAACCGCAGGACTTGTTTGGTTCTGTTCCACAGGAACCAGCTCAGGTGTGTGTGGTGACCCAGGGATCCCAGCGCATGGTATCCGTCTGGGTGACAGTTTTGTCCCAGGCAGTCTGATGCGCTTCAGCTGTGAGGCTGGCCATGTGCTTCGGGGATCGTCAGAACGAACCTGCCAAGCGAACGGCTCATGGAGCGGCTCACAGCCTGAGTGTGGAGGTAATGTATGTGACCATTCTGCTTTTCCCCTTTGCCCAGCCCAGCACTCTCCTCCCCTAACCCTCTTGCTCCCAAGCACCTGCCTCACAAAGAAAATCCATGGTCCTGCTCAAAGCTGTGCCCTGATGGATACCAGACCTCAGCAGATAGCTCATATTAGTAATCCAGGATGAACATATGTATTCCCACGCTCACCTAAAAAAGGAATATTAAAAAAAGCTACATTTGGCCCATGAGTTCATTCATTTCTCATACAGTTTCATTCAACAATTATGTGCCAAATGCTGTGTTGTGTCCTAGGAACATAATGGTGACCAAGACAAACACATTGTTATGGTATGTATATCTGTCTCTCTCCAGAATTCATACATCAGAACCTAATCACCAAAATAATAGCATTAAGAGATGGTTAGGTCATGAGATCAGAACTCTCATAAGAGACAAGATAAATGAGACCCCAGAGAAGAGCTCTCTTCCCCTTCTGCCAGTGGGAAAACAGAGCAAGACACCAATGCAAACAAGATAATAGGCTTTTGGCAGGTACTGCATCTGTCAACCCTCCACTTCAGACTTCCAGGCTCTAGAACTATAAGAGAAAATATTTGCTGTCCATAAGCCAGCCAGGCTGTAATATCATATTATAGTGTCCTGGACAAAATAAGATATATACCTTTTTCCACTAGAGGTTATGGTCTAAGGGAAGAAACTAAACAAACAAAGTGCCAAAAGACTTCAAAAGCAATGTTTTAAAAAACCCTTTAAGAATAATCTAGGTCCTCGGCTCCTCCTGAAGCAGCACCAATGGGGGAAATTATATTTTCCCACACATTCCTAACAGCCAGGGATAAGGTTGCATGAGGAGATGTGGAAGAGGGAGGAGATGATAAGAAGTAATTATCTAGCACAGTAATGGAAATGAAATAGAGAAGGAGGTCATTGTTGGACAGCACTGAGGACTGATTTAAGTGGGGGGGTCAGTAATTCATGCTAGAGCAGTCATCTCAGGGCCACATTTGTTCAAATGTGTTTTGCCTCATAGATACAGGGATAAATGGTGCATTGGGTTTAGGACTGGAGTTTGACCAGGCAGCCAGACCTAAAATAGCAACAGAAATGATGAGACCCAGGTAGTGGCCATGGTGGGTCTTGGCATCTACTCTGGGCAAGGAGTGAGCAGGTTTATGCACAGAGTAGCAGATAGTGAGAAAGTGAAAGGATCAATGGCGCGTAAGCCCCAATAACCCCAAAGAACCACCAGACAGCTCGCCCCAGGGGCAGTGAGCTGAAGGGGTAAGAGGCAGCTTTTCTGAGAGCAGCCTGCTGGAAACAGATGGAGGCGATGTCTTGCCCAACAAGGGGAAACATCCTGGTCTGTGCTCAGGGCACACCGGTCCAGGAAATGAGACAGGTGGAATCAGGGCCCCTCCCACTAGGCTGCCCAAAGTCCTGCTTTTCTGGAAGTACTGTTTGCAAATTGACCCTGGCAGAATTTTGTAGTCATGCTAAGAGAGGTTTCTGGACATAGGAAAATGTAACACAAAAGGAGAATTTGGTGCATTCATAAACATCCCCATGGCATCTTCTTGGGTGACATCCAGATCCTGGGATGAAATCAGTTACCAGCTCAGTCTGGATGTGAAAGCAAATGTTTAGAGAGGGGGAGAAAGGGAGGGATAGAGAGACTTAAAGACATGTACAGCGTTTGTGCTTTCTCTTGACAAGTTCTTAATTCTCCTTAGGGGTCTACTCACATTCATATCTCCAGCCCCAATATGCTCTCCTCTTAGTGCTTTTTTCCCCTTTGCATTTAAGATGGACTATGTCATATTTTAATCCATTGTGTTTTATGGTTGATTTCTTATGAACAGAGGATCCTCACAGACAGGGAACATAACCTGTTCATTGTTGCATTCTGGGCACTTAGGCAGCACAAATATTTGATGAATGAATGGTGGAGCCTGTTGTGCCAATTATATGGGAATCATTTCTAGATTTCACTTTGGGCTCACATAAATGTTGTGTATACTTATAAAATTAAATTAAGCTTAGAGAAGTGCACTCTTTAAATATCAAAAGCCTAATGGAAACAAGTGAACCTAACTAACCATGTACCATCTTGGTAATTTAATAACCCAGAAGATTGTGTCAGCTGCTTTGAGAAAAATGAAATTTGACTGTGGTACTTATCCTAAAGACAAAGGGAATTGCAAAGAATTCTTAAATTGTTTTTAGCAATCGTACTGTAACAATATTAACATTACAATTCTGAAACTATTACATATGAAATATGACGATACATATAGATAAAATAAATACAAATTACTGTTAGTAAGAACCAAGATTTTTAGTAAAAAGAGCTATAGCTGTAGTAGAAAAATAAAGAAGTTAAGAGAAAACCCTTCATCTTAAATTTGGACTGGCAGTATCAGTCCAAATTCATAACATATTTTCAGTTTAAAAAGTTATGTTCCTATCTTTAGCCACTCTGAAAGTGTAGGTTCAATAACTACTCAGTAGTAGTGAATACAATTAATGCTCAGATTGTGTCTGAAAATCCATTCTCCATTAGAAGGAGCCAAGCTTTTAGAAAAATGGTAGATTCTAGGACCGGGGCAAGAAATATACAAATAAATGTGGCATATCTTATAACTCCAGCAAGGAATCTATCAAAGATGACTGGGGTCATGTGAAAGGACCTCAGGATCCAACTCAAAGTTGCACCATTGGCTAACAATGGGATAATGTGATCATTGGTAAGGAGAATAGCAATGAATGGCAGCATATTAAATAAGTTTAAATCCCTGAGTTCAAAATAATTCCTAAATATACTCTTTGGTCACCAGTAGAACTAATTAGGGAACAAATTCATATTGTGTCATTAAAAAAAAGAATAAGTATTACCCAGCTTTCCTTTATGAACTGCATTTTGGAGTAAACAAATATATGATGATAGGAAATTTCTTTAATAAAGAACTCTTAATTTATGCAGAAAAAATGATAGAATAATGCCATTTTCTGATCTCCAATACAGTCATGAATCTGTTCAACATATATTGCTGCTACAACTATTAAGTAAAAATGAATGGGAACCTTTATAATGCCAGATTAGGCAAGCCAACCCAGACCATGCATCAGTCTCAGCATCACAAACCAGAACACAACCAGACATTCCGTGCCTCTCAATCCAATGCAATGGGAGAGCCGTAAGACCACCTAAAAAGCACCCTTGCTGAAAAGTAATACAGGAATTAGATGTGACAGAGGAACTTGTGAAACCCCATCTCATTTGACGCTGTTAGCAAAATCGGGAAAGTGGGAGGTGCTGCTAGGCAAATGCCCTGATTTCTGCAATAAATCATAGCAGAGGAACAGCAATCTCTGGGTCCAACTGCATAACAAGGTGCCAAGCAAATGTCAAGTATGCACCATATTTGCCAAGCAAATGTCAAGTATGCATCAAACAAATCAACTATAAAAAATAGTATAGTTTATACACATGCATATAAATGCACAATAAAACCTAATATTTTGTAAAATTAATATAAATGCCACAATGAAGCTCAATATTTTGTAAAATTAACTCTGAGAAAAAGAAGAAAGAGCATTAAGAAAAATGAATTAATGATTGAATGCTAAGAAAGTCTTTAAAATTTTAGGTGTGATGATAAAAATGTAGTCTTTTTTTCTTCAAAAATACAGAAGGCTTTAGAAATTAAAGAAAGGTAATACAGGTCTCTACCTTCTAAGGGTGGAATGGTCAGGTATGAAGGCAGCATGAGACCTTCTTCATCCACAAGGTCCTTCCATGGCACGTGGGATTCCAACTCTGGGCAGTTCTTAGTCCCCGAGGTGGCACCCACCACTGTCTGAATAATATGCTCTTCTGATTTCCTAGTAATCTCTTGTGGCAACCCCGGGACTCCAAGCAATGCCAGAGTTCTGTTCAGTGATGGCCTGGTTTTCTCCAGCTCCATCGTCTACGAGTGTCGGGAAGGCTACTACGCCACGGGCCTGCTCAGCCGACATTGCTCTGTCAATGGCACCTGGACAGGCAGTGACCCTGAGTGCACAGGTGAGACCCCAGGCTCGCTGGGCTCCATGGTAAATGGTGCCCCAGACAGGGTGGCCTCTATTGTCAGAGTAGAAGGGACTTGTGCCTGAATAAGGGCACACACATAGCCTCTACTCACTGAACAAGTGGCAGCCACACAGTGAAGTGCTTTATTTCATTTCTCTATGTCATTTGATTCTCTCTACGATCCCATTAAATAGCTACTGTGGCCCCCATCCTGTAAATGGAATGACTCAGAAAGGTTGAGAAGATATATTGACCATTTCTCAGGCTCTAACCAGTTTACTGGGTATTTGTTTACTTGTTTTTTAGGGCAAAACCCCAGGGCAGACTTCTCTTTCCACTTGAAAGCAGCCTCCATCAACTATCTTTTTTACCTTTTTCCCTTTCTTGGACCCATCACCACCCTGGCTTGGCTCCCCAACGTTGTAGCCTCACAGCTCCCCTTACTTGGTCCTCTCAAGTGTACTCCAAACTCTTCCACTACGGAGCCCAGCTGGAGGCAAGAGACAGGATAGGGTAATCTGATAATATTCTCCCTTTCAAAGTCCAATCTATATTTTCAAATTCATCTGACCTCTTGTATCAGGTTCACTTTTGTTCTGACACCACAGTTCACCAAACCTGCCCTCACTTGAGTGTGTAACAGAGGAAAGACCCATTGTGTGGATTGTAAGACTCCACATCCAGGCTGTTTGGTCTACAGAGGTCTCCTAGAGAGAACAGCAAGTTATAAAATATATCCCTAAGCAAACTGTCGTATGTGGTCTATTATCACATCTTATATATCTGGAAAAGCCTCCACTCCCTGGGCTCCAGCCTCGTTAGGAAGAGAGCCCCATGCCTACTTCCCTAGAGGGGATATGTTTGAATAAAAGGGGTGGTCATCATAGCCCAATTTCCTGGTGTACATAGGACGATATGGGTATGGACAGCAGGTATGTTCAAGGTCCATCCAGGAAGATTTAGCCTTTAGGATAAGCAGTGCCCACCTGGAAGCTTGTGAAGCACAGAGCACCCCTGATGTGACCATTTTCCTTCTGGACATGTACAGGAAGTGATAGAAATGGTACTGGAATTCTGAGAAACAGTATGGGGGCTGGGTGCAAATAATACTATATCTCTCTTGTCCTAGTCATAAACTGTGGTGACCCTGGGATTCCATCCAATGGCCTCCGTCTGGGCAACGACTTTAGGTACAACAAAACTGTGACATACCAGTGTGTCCCTGGCTACATGATGGAGTCACACAGGGTGTCGGTGCTGAGCTGCACAAAGGACAGGACATGGAATGGTACCAAGCCAGTCTGCAAAGGTGCGTCTGAGGGCTGAAGCTATGAACACAGGGCCAGAGGAGATATGCAAGTGAGATAGGGAGCTTGAATATCCAGAAGGGAAGGGGTGACAGGGCACCCTAATGTATTACCAGAGGGTGTGCAAGGTGAGGACTGGTCCTGAATATCAGCTCAGAAGGAATCAGAAGGGACCACTGGAAGGCCTGGGCTTCAGACATTGAAGGACCAGGGTTGTACAAAGAGAGGACAGGATTATCACACTTGAGAGGAGGCATTGTAAGTTACAAAAGTATCGAACTTCCCACAGAAAGAGAGGTCTTTGGCCCAGGATCCCAGCTGGGAACAGAGTAGCCAGTGGTGGTGGAAGCCAGGGTTTGGTTTCCCCAAGGACAGTACCAGCACTCAGCCTGCTCTGACCTCCTCCACAGCTATTATGTGCAAGCCACCACAGCTCATCCCCAATGGGAAAGTGCTGGGGTCTGATTTCATGTGGGGCTCAAGCGTGACCTACGCCTGCCTGGAGGGTTACCAGCTCTCCCTGCCTGCTGTGCTCACCTGTGAGGGAAATGGATCCTGGACCGGGGAGCTGCCTCAGTGTTTCCGTGAGTGGCTCACGAGGGCCCAAGCCCTCTGAGATATCTCCCCCAAACTCCCTTCTCAGAGCTACTGGAAAGCCTGACATAAATTTCACTCACCCCAAAATCAGGGAAGAGCTTTGTCAAAGACTCTATTAGAGAGGAAGGAAGTTTAAAAGAAGAGCATGAGAATACTGTACCTTCACTGAGCTCTGGTTTAGACACTGTCTAGGAACACAATGGGAGAAAATAAGCTAGAGACACAGAGGTGTTTCAAGAAACTCCTGAGGGGTTTTTGCCTAGATGAGATAGTACCCAAGATTTGGGGACAATTAGGACTAAAACTAGCTTGTTTTGTGGGAAATGCCCTATATTAGAGAGACTTCTGGGAGCCCACAATTATCTGGTGTTCTTAAGAGTCCTAAATCCACTTCAGGACTTTTCGCTTACTGAGGCCCCCAGTGAAGCAGGCTGCAGGATGCTTATTCCTGACACACTCCACAGATGGATTCTGGGAGGTTTTCTTAATGCCCATGCTTTCGAAAAGCAGTAGGACCTATTTTGTCTTTCTAGGTGATGTTTACGTAATTGTACAGAGAGCTAGTCATATCATATACCCCTGACCCTCTGAAAATTTGCCTCCATTTGGGAATTTTGGACAAGATTAGGGACAATAACTCAATAGTGAACACAGGTGTTTGAATCATGGTTAACCAATCTTAAAAAGTTAGAAAGCTTTAGGATTGCATGTGGGCTCAATACGTTTATTTTACCTCTTGAGAAATAATTAAATTGTTTTTGAACAATCAATTATGGTCACTTTTTAACTAAACTGTTCTTAAGCAATCAATTATGGTCACTTTTTTAAAATGTTGGATATCAGAAAACACAAAGAAGAAAGTAAAACTTCCCAAGATAACCACAGTTAAACTTTGGAGTCTGCCTCCAGGTGGATCACAAGACTTTTTTGCATGTATAGGATATGTATACAAATGTCTATAACTGGATCACACTGTACACAATATTTTATAACTTACGTTCATTGATAAGCCACCACAGTCTTTCTACAAACTCTGTCTCCATAATACATACTCATCTACATATCATGTTTCATGATTTTAAAGAATTCCCTTGTTGCATAATTTGCTTAGTCTTCATTTGTGATGAATTTAGGTTATCTCCAATGTAATCATGTTGGAAGGGGTTCTGCAATAAGTATATCAGAAAAGTATCTTTGCTCTTGTGGTAAAGTCCTAAGAGTGAGATGCTGGACCAACAGGCAGGCACCTGTGTGTCCTAATGTGTGTTCCTGAACTGCCTTCTAGGAAGGGCCTTCCAATTTCCATTCCTACCAGCAGCTATGAGAATGCTTCTTCACTTATCAACAACTGATGTTACAAATATTTTGAATATTTATTAACCTGAGAAGCTTTTAAATATATCTCAGGGCTTTAATTTGCATTGCTGGTTAGAATGGCTGAGTTGCTGTTCCCTTGTCAGCCACTGGGATATCTTATTTCTTCAACTGCCTCTTCCCAGAATCAATGACTTTGATTAACTTGGCTTTTGACTGACATCTGACTGTTCAACCCAGATTCCCAGCTTCCAGAACACAGGCTAGTCCAACTTCCTTCAGGGCTTTATGTACACATGTGTGTGCTCCCTCACATGCACACACACACACACACACGCATGTGTGCACACACACACACACATGCTGACATATGGCAAAATGTGATGCTTATATTGATGTCATGAAAGCTTTGCCTTTAGTCATGAATTTTCATAATGTACTCTAATTTTAACATAAGCAGAATGCAGTGGATACATTCACACTACCCACTTTGGTACATTGTGGCACTACATGTAGACAGCTGAGAAATTATCAAACTTGTGAAGATAAGAACTTTGAAGTCTACTCCTAGAAATTTCTCCTAAGAATTTTACACCTGTGAAGGAAAAGTTATATGTAACTTTATAATTTAAAAAGGCTTCATGCATAAATGTAATTGCAGTGTAGCCACTCATTACAAAATTGTGCAGCCAGCTTTTGATGATGGTGTTATAAACATAGAAAACATTTGCTAGATAATATTAAGTGAATCAAGCAAGATTCGTGATCATATGGACACAAGTGTATTCACAACTGAAGACTAGAATGGAATATACATGAAATGGGGGGGAGTTTTAGAGAATGGGATTGTAGCTTGTTTTTTCTTTGTTCTCTGTTTGTTGTTGTTGCTCTGGTGATTGAACCCAAGGTCTCAAGCATGCTGAGCACATTCCCTACATCTGAGCTAAACCCCCAGTCCTCTCTCAATGTTCTAAACTTCTTCAAATATTAGTCCATGATGGATGATAACTAAACTCTGTGCAGTGGAAAGAAGAGGAAGCTCCTACCAGCTGATGCAATAATGAGGCAGAAGCTCTTAAGTGCTTACTGGGGTTGCCCCAGTTTCCAGAGTTCAAAGTGGAATCTGGAGAAAAGCAGAACAAAGAACAAAGGCAAGGGTGGAGGTAGGAAAGAGTGGGTTCTGAGAGACAACTTGGACCCGCCTTTCTCCCTGTGTCTCCCCAGCTGTGTTCTGTGGAGATCCCGGGGTTCCACCTCATGGGAGGAGAGAGGACCGAGGCTTCTCCTACAGGTCATCTGTGTCCTATTCCTGCCATCCCCCTCTGGTACTAGTGGGGTCTCCACGGAGGTTTTGCCAGTCAGATGGGACATGGAGTGGCACACAGCCCAGCTGCATAGGTGAGTGGAATTTGAAGCGTGAGTGTCCTGGCTGGTAGGTGACCTCTGGGAACTGAGGCGATGGCATCCCTTCCTGGTCTTTGATGGTCTCATCTGCAATAGAGAGCAAGTCTTCCTGCTCTGAGCTCCATGGAGCAGCCAGAGCTAAGGTGCTTGGGGAATGGAATGGCCAGCTAGGCTCAGAGACCAATGGCAGCTGCAGAAGGTGGGGTGTCAGGCCAGTGCTCTGTTTTCTGTCCCGCATCTATCAGTCGGTGAGAGGAGATGGTGAATGTGCCGGTGACCGTGGGGTCTGCCTCTCTGTTTTGCCCATCCAGATCCCACGCTAACCATGTGTGCTGATCCTGGTGTGCCACAGTTCGGGATACAGAACAATTCCCAGGGCTACCAGGTAATGAGATCATCCCAGATAGAGCCTTCTTTCCTCCTGTCCCTTTCTGTCTTTCAGTGTCAGAGAACCCAGGCATAGTCATGAGGACAGGGGAAAAGGGAAGGGGCCTTGGAAACTGGATGAATGAGGTGAAAGCACCTTGGCATGGTTCCTTAGGTTCAACCTTCACACACCAGGACACACAAGTCCCACTCCTGGAAACAGCCCAGAGCTACTCTTGCACGTGTCATGAAGGAACCAAAAAAAAGATTATTATACAGGAATGAAAATTAATGAACTCTAGCTCTACATGACAAAGATGAATCTTAGAAACATACTATTGAATTTAGATAATGAGTTTAGATAAAAAGATTAAAACCCAGTAAAAAGTTATTAAACTGTTTAGAGATACAGGTATGCATATGTGATAGAATTATTTTTTAACAAAGCAGAGAAATTTAAAACACAAACATCAGGATGGTGGTTACTACTGAAAGGAACTGAGCATTGTATCTGGACAGGATCACACGCAGTCCATCCCAAAGTATCCCAGTCTTTATGCTGCACAGCACCTTCCATTTAAGGTGCTCATTTTATTATTGCATTTAATATCCCTAGGTGTCACTATATCCATTTGTATGCATCAGAGGTCACATAATGATTTTTGCAAAGAGGAAAGCATGGGCCAGGTTCATGCAGGGTCCTGAGGCCAATAAGTATTTTGGGTTTTAGTCTAAATGTCATCGAATTCATACCACTCCAACTGCTGAGTCACAAATGGAGAACAGAAGGGTTGAAAATAGAAGCTCTTAGACAGGTAAGACAGTGTTGTCGTGACTGGAGTAAAAGACAATGGTGGTTTTGTGTGAGGCAATTACAGTGGAGGCAGAGAGAAGTGAGGCCTCTACTCTACACAGAGCTCTTCCGTGGATCTAAGAGGACACTGAAAGGTTGGATTGAGGGCAGAAAGAATCAAGCATGACATGAAGGTTTTGATCTGAGCAACTGGGTGGATAAAGGTGCCACTTATTGAATCACATGATGAAATCTAAACATGTTGGGCATGGAAGAAAGGAGTACAAATATAAGAGTTTTACATTACATTGGAATGTGCTTCCATACATTATAGAGATGCATGAGCATTAGAGCTGGGAAGCAGTGAAGTCCAGCTTGCAATGTTGGGAACTGACCTGGCCACATTAAACCAGCTGTGTAGGAGGGACAGAGATGAAACTGGTGGGTGTAGCAATATCAAGTGGACAGTCAGGGGCTGGTGGGGTGGAGGTGAGGAACACAGCCAAGCAGAGGGAGATGAGAGGGAGAGTGGCATTTCTTTCCAACTGATATCTATAAAAACAACCCCAGATTCTGGGGCCACATGTATAAGAAAAGCAGGTCTCCTATCTTTGGAGAACTTGCAGTTTTATAAACGGGGACACACTCAAGTGAAATTTGATTTTACACAGATGATCATGCTATATAAAATGCTTCCGGTTCCACTATGGCATTTGAGTGTCATGACATTTCTGACTAGTGTGACACAATGGCCATCCCTCTTTATACTTAGGAAGACTAAGGTTTAGAGTAGGAGAGGCCAGAAATCAGATCTAGAGTCTTCTGATTCTGTCTACCATCATTGTGTAATCAGAGCACTGATCCAGCTCAGGGTACTAGATAAGCCTTGTGGAAGAGGTGTGATATTGACTGCCCAAAGGATCAATAAGGTTTAATTAGGCA
Organism: Hydrochoerus hydrochaeris; assembly: GCA_004027455.1. NCBI lineage: Eukaryota > Metazoa > Chordata > Mammalia > Rodentia > Hydrochaeridae > Hydrochoerus > Hydrochoerus hydrochaeris. The sequence continues at coordinate 19,771 of PVLA01008107.1, forward strand.
GAAAAGCTTTTCATTGCAACCTGAGGCATTAGTATAAGTAGGAGTTGGGACATGGGAAATAAGTGGCCATGGGACAGTGTTGGGAAGTGTGGCTGGATACAGGGTGATGCTGGCCTCTTCCATCCTTGCTGCAGGTTGGAAGCACAGTGCTCTTCCGTTGTCAGAAAGGTTACTTGCTTCAAGGCTCAACCACCAGGACCTGTCTTCCCAACCTGACTTGGAGTGGAACCTCACCCGACTGTGTCCGTGAGTACACTTTAGACTTTGCCTACACCCTCCTACCCCAGCGGTGCAACCAGGATGTGCTTAAATGCTCACCACCTCCCATCTGGATGGATAGTGATCTCTTTTGAGTCCTTATTCCTTTGGGTTGCTTCATTCCTTGGTGCTCCAAAGTCTTTCTGGAATTTGAAGGCAATTCCTATACCTTGCCAAATAAAAAACTATCCAGTGAATTATTGGTTGGAAGCAAAAGCAAACAACAACAAGGGCAGGCTTCAGGTGGCGATTTCAGGCTTTGACCGCGGTCGCTTCAACTTCCCTCAGGCAAAGTGTTACAGGCTTAGAGAGCCACAGGATGTTCAGGAAGCAGCCTGGGGAAAGCATGAGAGAGACTAGAAAGGAGAGGAAAGGAATGTTCCATCTAGAAATGGGATGATGGAAATGACCATGAAGACTCACCTCCTCAGGTCTAACAATGTCTTTCTTCTCGCTCAGCTCACCACTGCAAGCAGCCAGAGACGCCAAACCATGCCAATGTCGGGGCCCTGGACTTGCCCTCCATGGGCTACACACTCATCTACTCCTGCCAAGAGGGCTTCTCCCTCAAGGGTGGCTCTGAGCACCGCACCTGCAAAGCAGATGGCAGCTGGACAGGCAAACCACCCATCTGCCTGGGTGAGTGAGGACATAGAGAGCCACTGTGCAGCAGAAGCCAGAGGGACATGGAGCATGGGCTGAAAGAGGGCCAAAGGAAGGTGACAATAGGGTTTCCTGGAGCTGAACCCTGCTTCTGAGGTATTACATCTCCAGGAAACAAAGCAAGGCTGTGTAAGGGGCCCCTGTGGAATACATCCCAAATTTCACCTTTGTCATCTCAAACATAGTCTCAGGAGAACACATCAGCAGAGGGAAGGTCCCTCCTCTATCTAACTGGAGAGCACAGCATGAGTATTAAAACCTTGAATAACCAGTGCCCAGCCAGGGCAGCCCAGACACTCCTCCCCCTCTTCTTCTTTAACAGAAAAATTGTGTGTTTTTATGGGGTCCCATATGATGTTTCATACACATATACGTTGTGTAATGGGCTAATCAGGGTGAACATATCTACCTCCTTAAAAAATTGTCATTTCCTCCCCCTCTTCTTCGCCCATTCAGTCACTATTTGTGGCACATGGTCTCTGTGTCATGCCTTACCAAATGCCAGAACAGGGGTATTCTGGAGGTGAAAGACACCATCCTACCCTAAAAGAACTCACGCTCAGCTGCTGAGATCTCTACAGTCACTGACGCAACAGTACCTTCATGAGCACAGAGATGCACTGCGTGCTGGGGGAATGAGAAGGAAGGGTGCTGGGGCTCGAGTAAAGTCAGGGAAGGCTTCGTGGAGAAGGTGATGTCTGAGTCCCATCCTAAATTCGGTACTGAAATAGCCCTGACCTCTCTCTGACATGTGCTGCCCTCATCATATGCGCCTGGTTGTTCTAAGCACTTTGTATTGACTCACTAGTCCTCATGAGCATCTTATCAGGCAGGTGCTGTTGTGTCTCTAACATATAAGGAAACTGAAGCACAGAGAAATTACACACCAGCTGGTAAAAAGAAAGAGCTGAAGGTCTAGACCAGTGATGGTGAACCTTTTATAGCTTTTGGCTATACAAAATCCTCCTGAAGCACAAACACCACAGGTTTACTACCACTGATCTAAACTTTGACACTCTAACTTTAGGGTCCCAGCTGTTAACAACTTTTCCATCCTGCCCTTCAAACAGAGATTTCATGGCCAAAGCCTTGACCAGGGGTAGAATTTAATAACGTTGTCTTATTTTCATTGCATGAATTATTATAAATTTTATTTCTATAAATATTTGTTTTTTTAAATTTTTTTTCTGTTTACAGTTATTTCAGTTTTATCTTTATTAGTGGATGTCTTCAGTACATAATGATTACATTTTTTATTTAAAATATCTTAATTAACATATATTTGTACATATTTAGCAGGCACAGAATGACAATGTGTAATGACCAAATCAGAGAAATTTCTATTTCTTGAAACATTTATCATTTCTATGTGTTTCCTATATCTGGTAGTGTTGTAAGATTCTTTCAAAGTACATTCATTATTTTTATTGTGGCAAAAGGTCCATAATATAATCGGATATTCAGTGGCATTGGATGCATTCAACATCATACACTCATCACCACTATGATCATTCTTAACAGAAACTCTAAATCCATTAAACAATGACATCACATTTCTCTTTTTCCTTAGCTAGGATAACCTCTATTATACTGTCTCCATAAAATCATGTATTCTAAGTACCTCATTTTAAAATTCATACACTATTTTCTTTTTGTGTCCAGCTTATTTCACATGATATAATGTTTTGAAGACTCATCCATGCTTCAGCTGGCATCAGAGTTTCATCATTTTATGGCCCAGTAATACTCCAGCACATGGACATAGCACATTTTGTTTATCAATTCATCTACTGTTAGACAATGGAGTTGTTTCCACTTTGCAGCTGTTATAAATAAAGGTGCTGGGAACATACATGTATGTGTTTGGTGTGGATGTGTTCCCAGTTCTCTTGGGTGTGTGTGTAGGAGTGGAATAGTAACTCCATGTGTAACGTGTTGGGGAGCTTCCAGACTTTTCCAAAGTGCTAGCAGCGTTTTACCTTCCTGCCATCCATGCCCCAGGGGTCCAGTTCTTTTGAATACTTGCCTGCCTTGTTACTGTCCATTTTTGTGTGTGCATTGATCTTAGGCAGATGTAAAGTGTCATCTCGTAGTTTGAGTGTTTTTTTTAATGTATGCATTGTGGCAGAATGATTAAATCAAGCTAATAAACACGTCCACTGCCTCACATAACTATGGTTTTTTCCACAAAAACACTTAAAATCTCTCAGCACTTTCCAAGCACACAATAAATTATTAACTTTCCTAACACGATAAATTGTTAATATATTCAGTGTCATATACAACAAATCTTGAACTTGTTCCTCCTGTCTACATGAAGTTTTGTATCCTTGACCAAAATCTTCCCAGTGCAACCTCCTCACTGCTCCACACCCTGATCACTACCATTCTACTTTCTGGGCCTATAAGTTTGGCTTTTTTAGATTCCACATAAATGTGAGTTCATGCAGTATTTGACTTTCTGTGCCTACCTTATTTCATTTAATATAATATTCTCATGCTGTCAGAATAGGACTTCCTTCTAATGATTAGTATTTGTGTGTGTGTGTGTAAATACAAATGATGAACAAATGGGTTGATTCCATATCTTGGCTACCATGAAAAGAAATTGCAATGAACATCAAAGTGTAGATATCTCTTCAACATACTAATTTCAAGTCCTCTGGCCACATGCCCAGTAGTGGGATTGATGGATCATACATTAATTCTGTCTTCATTTTTTCTCCTGTCTACTTTAAGATTATGGTAGATCCTATTATCCCATTACTTAATGCATTAATAAAGAATCACATATATGACTATATCTCAATGCCTTGTTTAATATTTCAATAACTGTAACTGGCAAAATGTACACAATATAATTGGACTGATAGAAATTCTTTGCATTTTGTTATCCTGAGACAGGCCTATAACACCACCAGATCATCAAAACAATTCATGTCCTGCCAGGTCTAAAAAGATAAGTCCAAAGCAAGATGTCAAAGAACCCAGTGTCCTAATGTGAGGCAGCTATTACCTTTCCAAGAGAGCATGAATCAGACGCTGACCCTGTTTCCTTCCATTCTCTTTCCCCAGCAGAGGTCCGGCCCAGTGGGAGACCCATCAACACTGCCCGAGAGCCACCACTTGCCCCACCCTTGGGTATGTATGGTTCTGATTGTTGGCTCAAAAAACTGGTATTGTTCTCATCCCTTAGCCAGAAACACACACATGGATTGCTGAGTGACTGGAGGAAGGAAATGAAAATCATCGACAGATTCAAGTCTATTTGCTTTCCCACCTTCCTACCCAAGCAGCCTTCAGGAGGAAGTGAGTCTTGAGGAAGCAGAAACCTCACCCACAGGGGCGAGCCAGGGCCACCCAGTAACATGTCCTGAGCTCAGAATTTTGCAACCAGTGATAAAGTGTGCAGACAGAAAGTAGATGCAGATCCTGCCCAGGAGCTCCCTAGAAATGGTTACTTCTTTAAAACAGGTACTGACTCTTTCAGTATCACATCTAGAACTGGACATAGAATGAAAGGTGTACCGTTACCAATGCAAAATTATTATAAACTGTCTCATTCTTTTAAGGGCCTTCTATTTTTTTATGACATGCTAGTTAGCTTTCTATTACTGTAACAAATACCTGAGATAACCAATTTATGAAGAGAAAAGATTCATTTTGCATCGTGCCTTTGGATTTATGGTGAGGTAGCACTTCATGATGGGAGCACATGCTGGAAGAAACCCACACAGCTAGTAACCAGGAAGAAAGAAAGAGAGAAGAAGAAGGACCAGGGTCCCACAATCTCCATCAAGGCCATGTCCCCAATGACCTAAACCTCCAGCTACACCTACTAAAATTTCCACTACCTCCCCGTAGTGCCACACTTGGAACAAACCATTTACACATGGACCTTTGGGGGACATTCCAAATCCACACAACAGCACCACATCTGCATGTGTATTAAATGGAAAACAAGACTGGATTGGCATCATAAAGTCAGTTTAGTGCCATTTGGTTACAGACCAGCTGTGTCCTTGAGCAAATAAGTATCATCTCTTAAGCTTCAGTTACCATTTGATAAGATAGGGATCAAAATTCTTGCCTTAGAGAATTATTCCAAGGGTAAATAGAAATGTTTAGGTGATGCTTTGTGCTCAACATTGTGTAGCACGTAATTTACGTTGTTAAATCATCTAAGCCCTATGATAACCCTGGTGAGGTAGATGGGGGCCTCCAGGTTTACAGAACTACAGGTGTGGTCCTTCAATGTGAGAAAGCTAAGATTATTGCTTGTGATCAAGAAATTGATAAGTGACAGAGCTAAGACTGGAATCCACATCAGTCTTCATCAGCTAATGTTCCTCTCTACCGCACTGTGTTAACATTAGCTTTCTCCTCTTCTTTCCCTTTCTCCACCTTTTAGATCCCTTCCCTCCTTTTTTCTTTCCTACTTCTTCCTCCTCTCTTCCTTCTAGTTCCAGCTCTCTTTTTATCTTTTGTACTATTTTATTTTAATTGACAAGTTATTAATATGTACAACTATGGGATGACATGTAAATATATGTTTAAACATTTATATATTTTAGTTAACTAAATAAATCTAATTAACATAACCATTAATTCACCTAGTTTGTTTCAGGGGTAAAAACATTTAAAATCTACTCGTTTAACAATTTTGAAATATATAAGATGTTATTGTTCACTATATTATCATGCCGTGTAATAAATAACTAAAACTTATTCTTCCTGTCCAGCCAAAACTTGGTGCACTTTGATCATTATTTCCCCGTCCCACCTCTCACCTTCCACCCCCTGGTAATCACCATTCTACTCTCTGCTTCTGTGTGTTTGACTCTTTTAGCTTGTACACACATGAGATCATGCAGTTTCTGTGCCTGCCTTATTTCCTTCAGTCTAGTGTCCTCCTGGCTCATCCATGTTGTCACAAATAACAGCATTTCTGTTTAAAGATTGAATTATATTCCATTGTATATCCATGCCACATTTTCTTTATCCATTCATCTGTCCATGTAAATTCTGTATTGGTTTTTGTGGAAGATGCTGAAATGAACACGGGGGTGTGTATATCTCTTCAACCTATTGATTTCAGTTCCCTGCATCTACTCTGAGATACAAGAGGCTCATAAAAGGACCTCAGCGCCCTACCATCCTCCCCACAATATAGAGGTGGGAAAGAAAATAACTTCAATGAGTGAGATGCATTCAGTCCTCAGGTGGCTTCAATTATACCAACAACACAAAAAGTCCTTCTCACATGTGTTTCTCAATTCCCCTAGTTCCTGGTGATGTTTTTGCCAAGAATTTCCTATGGAAAGGGGCCTATGAGTACCAAGGGAAGAAGCAGCCAGCTATGCTTAGAGTGACCGGCTTTCAGGTTGCCAACGGCAAGGTCAATGCCACCATGATTGACCACAGTGGTGTGGAGCTGCACTTGGCTGGTAAGAAGGAGGCCATGCCCATGAAAAACAGGGCAAGCAGTGAGGGTGATGGGTGCACACTTCTGCCAGGATGAGCTTAATGGCTCAGCATCATATCATGTGAGGCTCAGACCTGTCTGGTGGTCAAAGGGAGGAGGAGGTGTATATTCATTTTGACCACAAGTTCACGAAGTGGTTAGATGACAGACATTAATATGTAAAGAACAAAAGGAAGACAGACTGATATATCTAAAGCCAGAAATTTTCCAGAAACCCAAGTTTGATCAATCAATAAATGAAAGAAAATATATCTCCTCAAAAGTATTAAAAATGAACACAAAATATCATTTTCCATGTATACCACCAAACTCAGCTTTTAAGGTAATAACCCTTCGTGCTGTCAGATTCATAGCAGTAAAACTCAAAATATAAAATACTGCAGTTCTAGAAAAAAGTGGCAAAAGATCCTTGAAGATGATTGAATTCATTAATTACATTTCTAATGATTTTTATTGTAAGAAATTGACATGTACATAAGTCAAGATTTATGAATAAAGTGTGATTATTTTAGAGAGTTGCTTGTGTTATAAAAAACTGAAAATAGAAAATTTCTTAAATATAAAATATAGGTTTTCTAATTATGTAGTATCTGCTGGATAAAATACTCCAAATCAGGGGCAAATGTACCTACTCTAATGCATTTAAAATATGATTCCAGACTTTTAAAGAAAAAAATAAAAGAAGAAAACTAGTATTTACACTAAAATGCTAACAGTGGTTGTTGCTTAGTAGTGACATTAGGAGAGACATTTTTTCTCCATGTACCTCTGTGTTTTTGAAGATAATTGAATGCATGACTGAGTGAAGGGACATACTAATCCACTGCCCCGCACACAATCATGTCCACTCATGCACACATACACACCACCACATGGTCATGTGCACTTATGTGACACATATCCATAAACACACCCATACACTCCCATGAACTCCCTGAACCCTCTGAATTATAAACATATCCATGCATCAGCAGGCAGGTCAAAGTACATAAAATCATATTCTTGCATGTGCAGGTATAAACAGGATCAGTCTCCATGCAGTAATCCAGTTATTAACATGCATTATACACACCCTTGCATATACTCACGTTTGGCCTACACTAACTCACAGGTGACACTGCCTCCACTCCCTTACACATGTGCAGTTTCTATCAATAGTTACATGTGAAATTCCATTCAGGCCATTACTCACACCCATGTGCCCACAGATTTGTGTTTTGAGACTTTGACACATCTTTCAAATGTATTATCTGAATTTTGTTTTCCCAGGAAATTACAAAAAAGAAGATTTTCACCTCTTGCTGCAGGTCTACCAGATCATAGGGCCTGAAGAGGTCTTTGTGAATAAGTTCAAAGATGATCACTGGGCTTTAGATGGACATGTAAGTTCAGCAAACTGACCTCTCCATACTCCACAGCATCCTGAGTCCCAGATCCCTGGCAGGAAAGTGGAGAGAAGGATGTGGACACTCCCAGGAACAACACAGAACATAGAGGAAGTTTTTATGGGGCCAGGACTAGAAGCTAGGAAGTCCTTGTCTTTTTTTTTTTTTTTTTTTTTTTCCTTTTTGAGGCAGGGTCTCGCTATGTGGTTCAGGCTGGCCTTGGGCTAACTTTGTAGCCTAGGCTGGTCTCAAACTCAAAACGATCCTCCTACCTCAACCTCCCAAGTGCTAGGATTACAGGAGTGCGCCACCATGCCCGGTGGAAGTCCTTGTCTTATAATGAAGTGGACAACAGAAAATATAAAAAGAATCAGAACATTCAAAATCCAGATAGTTACCATGTCTGGGAGAGATGAGCATGTTTTGGGAGCCATCATGGTTTGGAGGTTGGAGTAAATGCAAATTAAAGGTCACAGTAGGAGGGAGCTGGGAGAAGGTGGTGAGTCCCTAATGTCTACCTTGAACATCTACTCACATTTGAGCATGAAGCTTGTGGATGATTTAGCACAGCTTGAGAGATCAGGACATAAAGTGAGATAGGATTGCTTGTACTCCTTTGTGAGACATTACATTCTAGGGCATTCTTGAGGTGAAAACCAAGTTCCCCTGTGATGTTCCTCTGCCTATACCTTCCTATTTCATAGGTGGTAGAGTTGAGCAGAGTGTCACTTACCACATCCATGGTGTACCTGTCTTGGATTCCTGGTACTGGAAGAAGATAGACCAAAGGTCACAGTAGGCCAGAGTAGCAAAGACCCAAGGAGTCACTGTGCCTCCTTGGTGACAGGACTGGCCAGTGGAGCACTGCGTCTGAGTGACCCTGAGATATAAACTCATTAGAAGAACCTAGAGGCTTCTCTGGGGCCTGACATCTACTGTCAGTTCCTTGGTGTGCCAGAGATGATCTACAGGTCTCCTTGGGTACCTAGCTACCAGACAGCTTCCACAATGGCCCTCCAAAAGCTGAGCAGAAACAAGATTCCACCAGTCAGGAGCACTGCCAGGTTTGAGAGGACAAAGGTCAAAGATGGGACCCAGAGCTAGCAATGCAGGCCAGAGACAAGACCAAAAGAGAGCTATGAGGCTAGGAGCAGCAGGAGCTACTGCCTAGGATGACAAAAAGTGACCAGGATCCTTTTGAAAGCCAGCCAGGGCATGTTTGATGGGACAGGTGAATAGTCAGCCCATGGCATGTTAGAGGGTACAGCGTGGCACAGGTTAGGAGCTATGTCAATAGTAGAGCTTCCTTGAAGCACATTTCAGCTGTGGAGGCACAAGCTACTTGTCTGAGCTCCATAGCAGAATAGAGACAAAGGGAACAGGGAGGAGTTGTTGTATCCCCAGTTACCCCCAAAACTAAAAGCTGCCAGAACTGTGATGAGCTCTCCAAAGCAAGTTAAATTGGCTAGGTACATTTTAATCAACTTGTGTTTGCTCCACAATGCTCCCAAAGTCAGTTTTCATCAAAGTAACAATAGTTCATTTGTGTCTAAGTCCTATTCATCCAGCCATAAGTGCTTTATCTCTATTAACTCATTCAATCCTTACGGCATCCCTATGCCAGTGGATACTGTTATTATTCCCATTTTACAAATGAGAAACTGAAGCACAGGAAGACCAATTTGGCCCATAGAAAATCGCATTATGTCTCCACTTCATACTGTGCAGGCACCCCAGCCCCTGGGTCAGTCTTGCTCTTCCCTTGCCTGGGTGTGGGCAGAGGGTTGTATGTCTGTGTGCTAGAGCAGCAGGTCACTGGGGGACAGCAGGCTGCCTGGCAGCATGTACCTGTGAGTGCGTCTTCAGACTGGCCTGGTGTGGCCAGCAGAGGTTCCGGATCCTTCTAGCATGCTTTGCTTCTTGCTGTCTCTACTCCTCACCATCACAGGTCTCCTCAGAGTCTTCTGGAGGCACCTTCATCTACCAGGGCTCTGTCAAAGGTCAAGGCTTTGGGCAGTTCGGCTTTCAAAGACTTGGTAACTAACATCTGCCCTGTGGAAGTGGGAGCTTGTGGGGGTGGCAGAGAAACTGCATGTTGTGGGGTGGGGAGAGGGCTGGCAAAGTACAGCCCCCAGCAGGTGAGTTGTTGTCACTCACCTCTGGGTCATTGTCTGAGATTCTGACAGAAGCTGTGGCATGTGTGTCCAGAACCAAACATCTAACCCTAACATACTCAACCCTGCCAGACAGTATCAAGCTTAGCCTTGAGTAGAGTTATAGAGATGGTCTCTCAGGTGTCACTCCAGACTCAAGGCCCAAAGGTATCCTTCAGCATTCAAGTGAAGGTTCTTAGGGCTGCCCTGCCTCATGATACCATTTCATCCTAAGCCCAGTCCTGGAAGGCTGGTGTGGTCTCCATGTCACATTTGAGAAACCTGAGCACAAAGGAAGTTCCTCTCCTTTCCTGCTTCCTGGCATCTTGACCCAACAAGCCCAGCCTCAGAGTGATGTGGGCAGGGGTCCTAACTTCTCAGGAACACTGCCCAGGTAGCAGTTAGAGACCTGCTCTATACCCTGGGCACTGTCACCTCCAGTTTCCAAGACTCCTTCTACTAGCGTAACTTGTTGCATTTTCTCATAGCTCTGAGCTCCAGAAAGCTCTCAGTTATAAAAAGAAATCTGTCTCCCACGGTCCCCCCTCCTCGCTTCTCTTCTGCAGAGTTGTCCTGTCTCTGCCTTCCTGGATCATGTGGAACAGGAACACTGTCCCCTGTACAGCAGTCCTTCAAACACTGGAGGGGCACGGCCCCAATCCCCACAGCTGAACTCACTGTTAATACCCTGAAGGTTGAGGTTCTTATTTGGGCTCCACAACCGACTTCCTGTCCCCGAGGCAACCCTCTCCCCATTCAGAGCCGCAGTGCCCTCTGTTAGGTGGGCCTCTCAGACCACAGAGTCTGATTGTGTTCATCTGGGCCCTCAAGGGCTGGGGGTTTATGGGAGGAAGGAAGAGCCTCCAGAAAAGGAGCCTTCAGCCCCACCTCAGCTTGAGCAGTTCTCCCTCCTCTGTGCTATACTTTGGCTCCATCCGAAGAGGATTCTAGGGCCATGAGAAGCATAGAAATTTCTAATGGTCTGAGTCCTGTAAGATCTCCTCGGGAGCCATGATTCCAGGCCCTTCCACAGTCACCTCCCTGGGACTGGATATAGCTCGTGCTGGATAGGATTGTGCCCAGCACAGGCAGGAGCCTAGGGCCTTCCCAGGGAAGCCCAGCATGTGGAAGGTAGCTGGCAGGGCTCTGCTAGCCAAGCAGGACTGGAGGACACTTCCCCATAATATGCGGGATAGAGTGGCCAACAGGGACTGTCCACTTGAGGCTGCGTATCTGCAACTTGAGTGTCATGCTTTGGGACTTTGCAGACCGCAGACTGCTGGAGTCAGAACACGAGTCCATCGGCCGCCACTTTGCTTCCAACAGCAGCTCCGTGGCTGCGGCCATCCTGGTGCCTTTCATCGCCCTCATCATCGCCGGCTTTGTGCTCTATCTCTACAAGCACAGGTACCTTGGAGAAAGAAGCCCAGCCGGTAGGGCCACCAACACAATCCACTGGGAGCCTCGTTGGTTTGGGAGGGTGTATGCAGCCTTTTGAAGAAAAGAAAGAGGTCAGACATGGTGGCACATGCCTGTAATGCCAGCACTTGGGAGGCTGAGGCAGGAGGATTGTTGCAAGTTTAAGACCAGTATAGGTTACAAAGTGAGTTCAAGGCCAGCCTGAACTACATAGTGAGACTCTGTCTCAAAAAAGAAAGAAAAAAGGAAAGAAAGAGTCCCACTACCACCTCTCCTCCTTTGAGCCCCTGTACAGTATCTGCATGTCTTTCTATGTCATAGTCACTCTCTCTTTCCCAGGAGAAGACCCAAAGTTCCCTTCAATGGCTATGCAGGCCATGAGAACACAAACGTGCGAGCCACATTTGAGAATCCCATGTATGACCGCAACATCCAGCCCACAGACATCATGGCCAATGAGGCGGAGTTCACAGTCAGCACAGTGTGTACCGCGGTATAGCGCCCGGGCCTGGCTGCCACTGCTGCCGCCACCGAGAGCCCCGCCTCCAGCAGCTGGTGAGATGGGGGGATGGGAAGCAGGCTGTGCGGTGGGGGACAGATAGGTACCTGGTCACACGCAGGTGCTCTGACAGGGTGACACACCCACAGCACAACCACAGGCAGAGAGAGGACTGTGCACTGAGCCACGTCGTGCTCCAGCACTGAGCTCGGCACGTCACAGACCCAGCTGAATCCTATCCACCTGTCAGGGAGGTGCTGTGAAGATCCTTGCTGAACATGAGAAAACCAAAAGCAGGCACTTAAAAATTCATGCTTGTGACCAAGACCACACAGCTAATAACTCCTGGGTTAGAATAAGTCCCTAGCTGCATGAGTTCGCCCTTGAGGGGGAAAAGACTACAGGCAGAAAAATATATGTTCTATATGTATTCCCCAGCCAGTTAGGGAAGAATAAAAAAATGGAGCCAACTAATTTTCTTTCATTCTTTCCCTTTTTTCTTTCTTGGCTTTGCCTCTTCTCATGCTGCCTTTATTGCCATCTTACCTTCCTCCCTTCTTCTACCAATTCTGCTGTGGTCTATTTGTCCCCAGCTCCCAGGGGGGCAGGAAGGAGTTCCCTGAGCACAGTGCCCAGTGCCCTTCATCCGTCTCTCTGCCTGCGTCTGCAACTGCTGGAACTCTGGACCCACCCTGCCACCATCTATGCCTGCCACCCTGGAGAGGACTCCTGCTATGCCCTGGCTTGCCAGAGTAATGGAAGAGCGGCTCCAGACAGAGGAAGGAAGCTGATAGATTTAAAACAGCAAAGCAACCTGTGGGTGTGTGCGTGTGTGCATGTGTGTGCGTTTGTGTATGGGCCTCAACACACAAACACACGCCTCTCCCTCATTTGTGTCATATGGAAGGGATAACAAAGGCGTAAAAACATAAGTACATGTAAAAGATGACCTGTGTCCTGCTCCCCACAAACCCAGAGAAGATATGGTGGGCATAATCAGCTCTCTCAAACCAACATGCTCCTAACTGGTGCCACGTGTGAGGACACTGTGAATGCATTTGTAGGATGCTTCCCAGGGGTCAGTGCACAGAAAGCAGTCATCTGCAGATGGATGGTCCCATCTGCATGGTAACAGCAAGGATGACCCTGGAGATAGGGAAAAACCTTCAGAAATAGTTGGCAATCAATTTCTTTATTTTTTCCAAACATAATTGTACTGAGTTCCAAACCGAGTGAGTTAAAAAAAAAAAAAAAAGAAAGAAATCACTGGGTCCTGGGAAGCTCTTGGAAAGAAGAGTGGGCCAAAGAGAAGAGGGCAGGCATCTGGCCAGAAGCCCAAGTTCACATCTGGCTGTCTGATGACCAAGAGAAGAGAAAACAAGTCAGTGACCCAGAAAGGGGTAATGGATCTAGTGGCAGGAGGGAGGTGCTGGAAAGGACACACAAGGCACCCAAAAACTGACAGCTGCCATGTACAAGGTTTCTTCTCTGTGACTGACACCTGTGTATATTATTTCTAGTTCTTACAACGCAATCAAAACAGGATTGGTAGTCCCATTTTATAGATGAGAACACTGTGGCCCAGGAAGGTAAAGAGGTATAAGCTACAAAGTAAGAGTGGAGTCAGTCTGCAGACCCAAATCACTCTGACCCCAGAGTCCACTGCACCCACTTCCAGAAACTCAGACCTAGAAGGGGCACCAAAGGAAGGGAAGGGTAAGTGTATCTTGGCATTACCCCTGTGGCCAGGTCTGGCAGACAGGGACACCTGTGACCCGTCTGGGTTCTGCTCTTTCCATCTGGATAGGAACCCAGTAAGCCCGTCCCACCCCCATCCTTGCCTCCTGGCATTGGTGCTGGCCTCTTGGCTCCCAGAAGCCCCTGACCACAGCAGACAAAGGAGCTAACAGCTCATGAATCAAAAGGACAGAAGGCATGAAAGTCACACTTTATCCTTCTCCTTGAAAGTGGTTTTGATTTATTTTGACAATTTCATTGTGCTTGAGTCATTAATAAATTCCATATGAGTATCATTCTGAAGCCCACAAGTTTAGGAATCAAAGTATTACATTTAGAACCACCTCCCCCTTCCTTGGGAAGGTGCCCGTGGGCTTACACCCTCTGCATATATGACATGCCAGCCTCAGTTGTTTCTATGACATGTTGAAATAACAAACGGAAATGTGTGCGAGTGGGGGGAGAAGGCCACCTGGTTCCCCAATTCTGAGTTGGAGCAATTAAAAGATCTGGCTGATGTTAAGATAGGCTAAAGTGAGAGGTGCCATTTCCAGCAAACACAGTGGAGACTGGCGATGGTGGGAACCCACGCCTGCCTCCATCCCCCGGGACACCTCATTCCCAGACCATGTGGGAGAGGATCAGTCCAAAGAAACACACTCAATGCATTCACCCTTTTCCATCTCTGGAACAAATGCAGGAAGCTCTTTGCTGCTCCTTCCCCTTCTTATATGCTGATCACCCGGGGAATCCTCCTCCAGCCCTGCTCCACCCCTCTCCTGTGTTTTCTAGTGAGTCCACCAGATGCCCAAGAAAAACAGGCCTCCAGGTACAGCACTCTGCTGTGTAGCACCCTCTCCCCACTCTGGCATTTTCTCTCCACCTCCAGAGATTTGGACAGAAGCAGGGCAGATTAGGCCCTTTGCCGCCTTTCATACCACATACCCACCACCGCCATCCCATGTGGGGAAAAAAAAAGTAAAACAAAAACAAGACAAAAAATCTTTTGTACAGAGATATATTTTTATTATACAAAGTTTGTACAGTACCAAAAAAGAAAGAAAAAAAGGGTGTAAATTTTTTTTCATTATTGTAGGTAAACAGTAGTGAAAGCCTTTTTTGTAAATGTAATAAAATGTATAAATATGGTTTTCAGAAAACATCAAGTGCTGTAAATATGTAATCTACACACCTTCTTGGCTTGTCTGCAGTATATAAATTTAATTTATCTGTCTCTGTATATGAGGCTTCCCTCACTGGGGTCCTGCATTATGGTACTTTCCTGAATTTGAAAGCAATTTTAAATTTTTTGAATTCAAATAAAATATAAATTTTTGCATTGGTTTTCTTTTACATTTTTATGGCCTCTTTCATAGCTGGTGGCAAATGTTTGTTGGACAAAGGAGAAAGACATATTTTAGATGAACATCCAAGGTTGGAAATGTGGGAGTCTCTTTTATCTACAGCATGGTGTCACTGCTGCATGTTATACTCCCAGCAAAAGGATATAACATATAGCAAATACAGAATTGACTCAAAATGATCAAAGACTTAAATTATGAAAGTCTTACAAGAAAACATAGCAGTAAAACTTCATGACATTAGATTTGGTGAAGATCTGGATATGACACCAAAAGTACAGCCCACAAGGGAAAAAAATAAAGTAGACTCCATTAAAATGAAAAACCTCTGTATACGAAAAGGAGCAACCATCAGAGTTAAAGGCGATCTATGGAATGGGAGAAAATATTTCCAAGTCATATATCTGATAAAGGGTTAATCTGTAGACTAGATAAAGAATACAAAATATCCAGAATACAGAACTCCTACAAAAGGCATGAAGAGTCATTGCTCTAAAGAAAATATTTAAATATTTAAATGACCAAAACAAGCACATTTGAAAAGATGTTCAAGATCATTAAACATTAGAATAATACAAACCAAAACCACAATACGATACAACTGCAGAGCCATCAGGATGGCTACTGCAGGACAGGACAGGACAGGACAGGACAGGACAGGACAGGACAGCAATGCAAGTCAGGACAAGGAGCATTGGCAAGGATGTGGAGAAGCAGGAACACTTCTGATCCATTGGCAAGAATGTAAAATGGTGCTACCCCTATGAAAAACAATATGGTAGTTCTCAAAAAAAACTAAAAATGGAGTTATCATATAACATAGTAATTCCATTTCTTGTTGTATATCCAAAACTATTCAAAGGTCTCAAAGAGATATTTGTGAGCCAAGGTTCATAGCCAAAATGTGGAAGCAAACCAAATAGCCATCAATGGATGGATGGATAAAACAAATGTGATACACATGTACAATGGCATATTAGCCTTTACAAGAAAAAAAAAAAACATGTGCTGCAAAATGAATGAACCCTGAGAATATTATGCTAAGTAAAATAAACCAGTCACAAATAACAGATTCAGAATGATCGCATTTATCTGAAGTACCTAGAGCAGTCAAACCCATAGAGACAGCAGGATGGTGATTATAGGGAATGGGGAGCTACTGTTTAACGGGCCCAACATTTCAGTTTTGTGAGATGAAAAGTTACAGAGTTGGTCTCATAACAGTGTGAATTTATTAAACCCTAGTGAGCTGTACACTTAAAAATAGTTGAGGTGATAAATTTTATGTTACGTGTATTTTACCACGATTTTTAAAATATTAAAAATTTAATAGTGGAACCCAAGTCAGCTCAAGACAGGAACCTAGGGACAAAGAATTTGCTCCTCTTCAAGGATGGGGTTTGGCCTGGAGTGCAAAGGTCAGGATCTAAAGTGTACAGTCTAAAAGGCAGGTGTGCTACAGTAGCACAAAATGTACAGTAGAGAAAAGCCAGCTCAGAGGATCGTCAAGGCAAGACTGTCAGTAAACGGAGGAATCTAGGGAGGGCTGGCAAAAAATCATTAAATCCATGTGTCAGGAGTCATCACTTTGTGTGGAAAATGAGCCCAAGTGACCTCCCATTTTCTATCGTCCCTCACTTCATCTCCAACTGTTTCCTCTCCATGTCACCACAATTTTCTGATTCACAGCAGTGTGGGCATTTTATCTAGGACAAGGTGTCTGGTATTTATCTCTTACTACATGGAAACAGCTGGGTGGACCCAGTCATCCTATTGTTCCCTCAGGTAGCTTGACAGTGTTCAGGATCAGAGATTAGACTGTTGTACAACACAAA
The DNA here is from genome assembly GCA_004027455.1 of Hydrochoerus hydrochaeris. Taxonomy (NCBI): domain Eukaryota; kingdom Metazoa; phylum Chordata; class Mammalia; order Rodentia; family Hydrochaeridae; genus Hydrochoerus; species Hydrochoerus hydrochaeris. The sequence continues at coordinate 36,566 of PVLA01008107.1, forward strand.
TCCCCATTGGATTGGGTGATGAAGAGCCAAAGGAAGATATGAAGTAGAAGTCCAGAGTGAGTTCACTCCAGTACACAAACACTATACCAGGAAAATAGCAGGAAATTTCTACTCACCCCCAAACATCAGGCCAGGACAAGTTTTCTAAAATGCAGCACACAGAAAGAGGGGGCAAAGTCCTAACCACAAGCCTGGGAGACAACCTACACCATCTCCATCAACCAACTAAACTGAGAACAGACTGCGTCCTTGAACAAAGAAATTGAATAACCAACCAAAGCAGTTTCACCATCTCTCTCTCCAATAGAATCACCCCTTATTGCTGCTCTAGCAAAATCCAAAACACTTATATTGTGGCCAGAAGAAAGCATCCACATATCTTCAAAGTTTCTATAAGAATAAAATTCTTATAAATTTCATAAGAAGTACATAACATGAGTAGTAAAATATTGTAACCTACAAAAAATTACATAAGGGAGAGAATTATTTTAAAACATCTCAGCATTAATCAAATATAAACAAGCAATTGCAAATATTAAAGTACAACACAAGTCAGTTTCAAAACTCCAAATATAAATAAACATTCTACAAGGAGTGAAAAGAGCTTATGAAAAGGACAAATATTTTAGAAATTAAGACCAAACTTCAAAGTATGCAATACATAAAGTAGAGATACAGAAAAAATGTAATAATTGTCATGTAGAAAGGAAATTAAAATATCTAAAAAAACAATTCTTGTACGAAGAGGTAAAACAAATGAGAAAGAAATTGAAACACAACACAGAGAAAGTAAGCCAAGTTATAGAAGCCCCTGAAGAAAGAAATCTGAATAAAAGACACAAAGCAAATACTTAAAATTATACACTAAGAAAACTTTCTAAAAATAAAAATAAAAAGTAAAAAAACTTTGACCTGTACATTGAAAGGCTCACTATGTTTCTAGAAATATTACCCTGGAATGGTAATATCCTAGTAAAACTATAAGACTTTAAAGAAATAGATATTGTAATAATGAAAAGGAAAGAAAGTGCTCTAAAGGATATAACTGTATGTATAAGTGTGCAAGATAGATAACCATACTACTAAGTTTTTGTTAGTTCATCAAACAGAATAGTTTGTACTGTCATTGTTTGTTTGTCTATTTTTTATGCGTTGATTTTGTAACTTGAACAACTACTTCTAAGATAATTTATCAACTAGTGATTTCTTACTTTTTAAATTCTGTATTATTTCTACCCTTTTTTCTGCTTGACTTTTTTTCTCTAAATAAAAAAAGTTTTAAAAAAAGATTTTAAAGAAAAATAAAATGTTGCCTAGGCCTATAGTTTCAAGTCATTTCCAAAGGGAAGAAAATCAAGTTCTTATCAGATTTCCTAAGGGCAACATACAAGCCAAAATAGATGGGAAGAAAGTACAAACCAAGGATCATATATATATATATATATATATATATATATATATATATATGATTTTTAATCATCAAGACCACAAAAACAAAATGTTCAAATAAATAAATATTCAAAAACTCAAGACTATCTTCCTTACCAATCAAGATTCTGCTAATGAGAACAAAAGTTGCATCCAGTCTTGGGATAATTGGAAAATTTCAGCAACAACTGAATATATTGAAATCTAAAATAATAATGGAGATAAAGACATGTATATAAATGCCATGTGTTCTATAAAGTAGAAATAAAAAAGAGGAAAATAAAATAAATATAATCACTGCCACACAGATAATAAGTGGAGTCAAAAGATATCTAAAGAAAGTTTCTCAAATTCAGAACAACTGACATTTCAGGTCAGAAAATTTTTTTGTTTTGTGGGCTGTCTTGTGTGCTATAGGATCTTTAGCAGCAGTTTTGACCTCTACCCACTAGTTGCACCCTTCTCCCAGTTGTAACAATTAAAAATGTTTCCAGACATTGCCAAATGTCCTCTGGGGAACAAAACTGAAACTGAAACAGAAACACACACACACACACACACACACACACACACTCCCTCACCTCCACTGAGAACCACTATGTAAACCTAAAAGAATAGCAAGAATGTAAGCAGAAAAAAAATGACCCTAGGCATCCTATAAATATACTGTTATAAAAGTAATCACTAACAAAAAAATACAAATTTTGCCAAATACTAATACATATTTTATTTTTCATTTTATGAAAAAATAAAAATAATAAAAGAATGGCAATAGTTAATACACTGTGTGTTATGATCTTTGAAGTAGTTACTCAGAGTATATGAGACATCAACAAAAAAGATTCTTACAAAGAAGAAAAAGCAGATATTAGCACAAAACTTTCTTTTCAATGAACTAAGAAACGAGGTGTATGAATGAAGCAAGTTAGCACATATATTAAAATATATTTGAAAGAGTGAAATAGGTAATTTGGAGAACCATCTGCACCTCTCCCCACCCTCTGTCTAGCTTCTGTTTTGTTCCTCTTTTGCATACATATATTTTAAGTTTCTCATACAAGACAAAGGATGTGATATTTAAGGTTGAGGGTTTGCCTTGTTTCACTTAACATTGTGTTTTCAAGTTGCACTCTTTTACAAACTAATTCCTCAAGTTAATCTTTCTTTATGGCATATTCCTTTGTGTATACATAACACATTTTCCTTATCCATTTATCTGTTAATAAATGTATACATTGTTCCCAAAATCTATCTATTATAAACATGAGTATGCATGTATCCCTTTAATAAGATGACTTTAATTCTTGGAAGATGATACCTAGAAGGAGAAAGCTGAGTCAAATGGTATTTCTATTTTTAATGGATTGAGGGATCTCCACGATGATTTCTGTAGTTCTTGTGTTAGTTTACATTCCCACCAACAGTGTAGAAGAGTTCCTTTTCCTCCACATCATAAACAACACTATTATTATTAGATTTTTGATGATAGCCATCCTTTCCCAGGTAAAATAGTATCTCAAAGTAGTCTTGATTTGCATTTCTCTGGTAGCCAGTGATATTGAAACTTTTTAAACTAGCATTTGTACTTCTTCTGAGAAGTGTCTCTTCATTTCAGTTGCTTATTTTGGGGTCATTTTGGGGAGTCTAGTTTTTTTCCTCATTCTGTAAGTTGTCTCTTCATTCTGTTGGTTGTTTCCTCTACTATGCAGAAGATTTGATGTAGTCCAATTTGTTGATTTTTAATGTTATTTCTTGTGCAGTTGAGGTTCTGTTCAAAAAGTCCTTGACTATGCCTATGTCTTCAAGAGTTTTGCCTATTTTATCTTCCTGCAGATTGAGTGCTTCTGTTTTAACATTTGGGTCTTCAATCTATTTTTATTTTAGTTTAATACATGGTAAGATACACGAATCTAGACTCAATCTGCTACATGTAGATATCCAGTTTTCCCAGTACCTCTTATGAAAGAGGCTACCTTTCCTTCAGTGTATGTTTTTGGCTCCTTTGTCAAAGATCAAATAGCTGTATATGCCTGGAGTTGTTTCTGCTTCTTCTATTCTGTCCCATTAATCTATATGCCTGTTTTTTGCCAGTACCATGCTGTTTTAATCACTTTAGCTTCATGGTGTAACTTCAAATCTGGGATTGTGATGCCACTTGCTTTACTTTTGCTATCCAGGATTGCTTTTACTATTTTAGGTGTCTTCTTGTTCCATATGAATTTTAGGATTCTTTTCTCCAGATCTGTGAGAAATGCCATTGGCATTTTGATTGGAATTGCATTACATCTGTAAATAAGTTTTGATTATATTGGTTCTGCCTATCTGGGAACAGGAGATATCTTTCCATTTTCTTATGTCCTCCATTTCATTTTTCAGGGTGAGGAAACTTTCATTGAAGAAATGTTTTGCTTCCTTAGTTAGGTTAATTCCTAAAATTTTTTGGTGCTATTGTAATACACTATTGTTAAAGTAGCCCAAAAACTTAAGTTGTGAAAGAACCAGTAACAATGAAAAATGTACAAAGTAAACACAACATACAATTTTATGACAGATCTGAGTACAAACATAAACATCATGTAATAAAAGGTAAAGATTTTCAGATTAGCTCACAAAATAAGCCTCAATATTGTGCTGTGACAAGCACATCTAAAATAAAGTGAGTTAAACTGTAAAGCAATAGCAGGCATGTGGAAGCAAATCTTGTTACCAGATGAGATAGCATCACCACATTGATATCAAATAAGATAGAATTCAGCCCACAGCAGGAATATAACAATGAAGATAAGCCAATAGATATTATTTATAACCATCAATGTAAAGAGCACCAATTCACCAATCAAAAGAAACAGACTCACAGAATAGATCAAGAAACAAGATCTAAAAATATGCTACATACAAGAAACACATTTAACTAAAAAAGAAATTTATACACTTAAAGTCAAAGGGTGGAAAACAATACTCCATGCAACAGGAACCTAGAAAAAAGCAGACATACTCTGTTTTCAGACAGTGTGCACTTCAAATCAAGAATGATCAAAAGAGATCTTAGGGGAAAATGTCGAGGGGGAAGATAACAATCATAAATATACATGCACCAAATATGGGAACACCCAACTATATAAGACAAATATTAATAGGCATAAAAAATCAACTGAGAAATAACACAATCGTAATTGGGGAACTTAATACGCCACTGTCACAAATCGGCTGGGGCCAGCGGAGCTTGGGAACCTGAGCTGGTGGGGGGCCTGGCGGTGGGGCCTCCCTCGCCCGGTCTCCCTGTCGCTGTGAGTGCCAGCCGGCGGCGGGCGGTGCGCCCGGGATGGAGGACGTTAACTCCAGCGTGAACGCGGACCGCAGGAGCTTTTGGTGAAGAAGCTGGAGAAACAGAACCGCTCGCTCGGGGCCGTGCAGGGCGCAGGCTCCTTCGGGCCCGGCAGCCGGGCGCGGGCCGGCGGGTGCACCCCGTCCTCCGGGGCGGTGTCCCCGCGGGGCTTCCCCTTGGGCCTCGGCGCCAAAGCCGGCGGCGGGGCGGCTCGGGCCCTAGGCGAACCAGCAGCGAGGAGCTGCGGGACGCCACCTCCTTGCTGGAGGCGGGCGAGGGCGGCCTGCTGGACGAGGTGGACCCGCTGCGGCCCAACGAGCTGGAGCGCCTGTCAGGCTGGGAGGAGGAGGCGGAGAGCTGGCTGTATTCGTCCGTCACCAAAGAAAAAACTTACACCAGTACAGAAATCCGTTAGTCCATTAGTTTGATGCAGGCAAGTTTGGGATTACCCAAGTCCTGATGTTGAATATGCTAAAAAATCTCTTATCCACAAACTTGATCAAACGGTCTCCAGCTCGGGCAATAGAATATAGTAGAATATCCCCACAGCCTATGATTAGCCGCTTACAGCAGCCTTGCCTTTCACTTCAAGGTCATCCCACAGATTTACAGACTAGTAATGTTAAAAATGAAGAGGGGCTAGGGATTTAGCTCAGTGGCATAAGCGCCTGCCTCACAAGCAGGCGGTCATGAGTTTGATCCCCAGTACTGATTAAAAAAAAAAATGAAGAAAAACTAAAACGCGGTCTTCCAAACCCGTCCTGAACATCTAATACACAAGTTGACTCAGTGAAAAGCAGCAGAAGTGATTCAAATTTTCAAGTGCCAAATGTAGGAACACCTCCTATGCAATCTGAGGCTTCAGCCAGTCACGTGAGTCCTGTACTTGGACTATCAGTACCTTCTCCAGGCAAATTCCGTACCCCAGCAACACCATCTCCTTTGGCTCATCCGCAACCAATGAAAGCATTTAGTAACCATGGCTCTGGTTCTCCTGGTTGCCAAGAAACAGCACAGTTCACACAAACCACCTCCTCACCTGGACCTCGCATGGTTCAGAACACAGTCCCAGCAAGTCCTCCCAGCAGCATCAACAGCACTAGGTTAATGAGACCTGCAGGGACAACTCCAGTGCAAAGTGGCTTGCCAAGACCTAGCGCCCCTTCTGCTGGGGGCATCCCAGTGCTTCGCAGCAAACTTGCACAGCCTGTTCGCAGATCCTTGCAAGCTCCTAAAACGTATGACAGCATAAAAGATGACAGTTGGAAAGATGGCTGTTATTGACCAGCAAAGACAAGAATGCAGAGGTCTGCAACTTCATGGATACCCCTTCACCAGACTAAGAACAACTTTTATATATGCAGACTGTTCAGATAAGACTCCTGGGATTTGTAAAATCCCAGCCATCTCTGTCTTAATTAGCACAAACCAATAGAGATGATCAAGCAGCACTTAAATGACATTTAACATCAGATGTGTTTGGTAATCATACAATCATTCTCCATGGAATCACTTTTAGTTTTGTTTAAGAGAAACTCAGTTGATTTTTTAATATTTGACAGAGGCCAATATCTAGGCAAATACCTAATGGATGCCAAAGAAAAATGCCCACTTGTAAATGAGAAAATACCTTTGTACACAAGAAAATGGTGATTTCAGGCTACCCAAAACTTCACATTTAACCTAATTTACTGTACAAATAGTATCAATAAATACTGTATTAATGAGAAAAAAAAGAATGTACATTCTTCTTAGCTGCACATGGAATGTTTTCTAAAATAGACCATATACTAACCCATAGAATATGCTTAAGTAAATACAAAAGAATTGAAATTATTCCATGTATATTATCTGACCATACTGCAATGAAATTGGAAATTAATGTCAAATGAAACTGCAAAAATTCCCTAAACACATGGAAATTAAATAACACTCTTCTGAACAACCAATGGGTCACAGATGAAATTAAAGAAGAAATTAAGTAATATCTATAATCAAATGAAAATGCAGATACAACCTACTTGAAAATGTGGGACACAATGAAAGCAGTCCTAAGAAGGGAAATATAGAGCAGTGAATTTTCACATCAGGAAAACAGAATGAACCACAAGTAAACTAATGTTGTATCTCAACATTCTAGACAAAAAAGAGCAAGTCAGACTCTAACCCCAGAAAGAGAGGAAATTATAAAAATCAAAGAATAAATTAGTGCAGTTGAGACTAAAATAATTTTAAAAATTAATGACTTGAAGAATTGGTTATTTGAAAGAAAAAATAAAATTGATAAACCCTGAGCCAATCTTATCAAAAAAAGAAAGAAAAGACTCAAATTCATGCAATGAGGAATGAAAAGGGTAAAATCATTACAGATCATGCAGAAATTCAGAAGATCATGAATAACTACTTTGAAAATCTTTACTCTCATAGGATAGGAAACACAGAAGAAATGGACAGATTCCTAGATATATATATGAATTACCAAAGTTGAATCAAGAAGACATAAAAATTTTGAATAACCCAATATCAGTCAATGAAATTGAAAAAGTAATTAGATACTTGCCAAAAAAGAAAATTCCAGGTCCTGATAGATTCACTGTTGAATTAATTCTACAAGAAATCTATAAAAGATTTAATACCAATACTCTTCAAATTCTTTAATGAAATTGAAAGGGAAGCAATTCTCCCTAACTCATTCATGTAGGCAAGTATTACCCTGCTACCAAAACAGAAACATCCAACCAAAAAGAGAACTACCGACCAATCTCCCTGTGAACATAGATGCAAAAATCCTCAATCAGATACTAGCAAACAATGCAGCAAATCATCCAGATTACACACTATGACCAAGTGGAATTCATCTCAGGAAAGCAGGGTTGGTTCAACATACACAAATCAATAAATGTAATACACCATATCAACATATCCAAAGACAAAATCATCTGATCACCTCAATAAATGATGATAGAAAAGGCTTTTGACAAAGTCCAACACTTCTTCATGATAAAAACCCTTCAGAAAACTGGGATAGATGATCTTTATCTCAATCTAATAAAAGTCATCTATGACAAATCAACAGTCAACTTCACACTAAATGAACAAAAACTGAAAGCTTTCACTCTAGAACCAGGAGCAAGACAAGGATGTCCACTGTCTCCACTCTTATTTGATGTAATTCTAGAAACTATAGTCAGAACAACTAGACAAGAGAAATCAATAAAAGGGATAATGAAAGGAAAAGAAGAAGTTAAATTATCATTATTCACAGATGACATGATACTCTGCATAAAAGACCCCCCAAAACTCCACAAAAAGACTTTCAAATTTAATAACCAAGTTTACAAACACTCTAAATTCAACAGCATTCCACACTGAGAGAGAAATTAGGGAAATCACACCCTTCACAATAGCATCCAAAAAATGAAATACTTAGAAATCAATCTAACAAAGGAAGTAAAAGATCTATATATTAAAAATTACAGTACTCTGAAAAAGGAGATTGAAGAGGACATCAGAAAACAGAAAGGCATTCCTTATTCATGAATAGGAAGAACAAACATTGTGAAAATGGCCATCCTCCAAAAATTGTTATACAGATTTAATGCAATTCCAATTAAAATACTATTCACATACCTCACAGATCTAGAGAAATCATTCCTAAAATTCATCTGGAACCAGATATGACCTAGAATAGCAAAGGCAATTCTGGGCAACAAAGGCAATTGTACTATAAATCTACTGTGATAAAATTAGCATGATACTGGCAAGAAAAAACATGAGGACCAGTGGAACAATTAGATTATGCAGATACAACTATGAACACACTCAGCCACCTTATCTTTGACAATGGGGCCAAACATATTGACTGGAAGAAAGATACCCTGCTTAATAAATGGTTCTGGAAAAACTGGCTCTCTTCTACTGAAGACTAAAACTAGACCCATTTTTATCACCATGCACTAAACTAAAATCAAAATGGATCAAAGATCTAAATATTAAAACATAAACACTAAATATGCTGGAAGGCAAAGTAGGTAAAAAATCTTGAAGACATAAGCATAGTTGAAGAGTTCATGAACAGATTTTTCGGGATCCAAGATGGCCAACTGAGTGTTGGTAGCCTCTCTGAAAAAAACCCAACTCAGAAGCTGGAATCTGACAACATGGAGAAAGTCAGACAAAAGGAGAGGAATTCTCATGACCCAGGAAGAAACCGAGGAAAAAGAAAAAAAGAAGAAGAAGTGGGAACAGAGGGCTGGAGCTGGGCAAGCTCCAGTCACTGTACTGGCACATCTTAGAGTCAGGTGACTCACGACTGAGCTGAGATTGCAGCCCTGCCAAGAGTGGGGGTTGGTGAGCTTGAGACCCTCCACTGGAGGAGACACTGTGGCAGAGAGTGGAAACAGCAAGTCAAGCTGCGCAAACTTTGGTGAGTGATGGGAACTGGATTCCCCAAAGTGGGAGGACCAGCTAGAAGACATTCTGGAGTTGGGCAGGGCCGGCTTGAATCAAAACCTGAGGTGGCATTGGTCAACGGCTTCTGGCCCAAAGCAGATTGGTGGGATCTGCTTGGGCTGGGCCAGGCCCCTGGTTGAAACCCAATAGCCAGGGACAAGGCTGTCCTGAGCCAGTGGCATCCCCAGGGAACACACAAACTTGCTGAAGCATCCACTGGTTGACTGACATAGGGGGAGGGGCTGGCTCACAGCATGCACCTTGCAGATTGACAGCGGACTGGGAGGGGTGGGCAGCACTTCCCTAGCCAGTGCACTGCAGAAAAACTGTAAGCAATACAAAAGGCCCGGAGACCTCCACCACCCACCTGTCTAAAGGGGGCCAGAAACATGACAAGACAGAGAAACAGCAAAAGGCCTCCAACCACCAAACCAGGGAAAGTGAGTCCAGTAGGGGTAAATGCAGAGGAGGTTGAGGGCAGCAAACCTGTAATATCAGACACAGCCTCATCAGAAATAAAGGAATACTTCCGTGAACTCATCAACGAATTTAAATCTGAAATTCTAATTCAGGTGAAGCAAGATATAAGAAGATCAATAAAAGAAATCCTGGGTAATCCTCAAGTAGACAGAAATGAAAGAATGGAGGAACCCAGAGAAAGGAGAGAAGCCTTTGATGAAGAATATAAACAAAATCTAGAATACATGAAACAGATCCAAAGAGAAAATCAGGAAATTAAAAACTCCATTGAAAGCTGGCAAAACCTTTTAACAGAAACTAAACACAAACTTTCAAAACTTGAAGATAGATTTGCAACGTATGATCATGAAAAAAAGGATCTTTTAAAAATAACAAGGAACCAGGAAGCAACGATACAAAGGCTAGAAGACAAGAGGATTTATAATGTAAGAATAAAATATGTGAATGAAGATGCAGCAACAAATACAAATGAAATAAAAAGTCTATTTGCAGAAATAATTAAGAAAAACTTCCCAAACATAGGTAATGGAAGTGAAGTTCAGATAAATGAGGCATACAGAACTCCAGTCAGCTACAACCAAAACAGATATACACCCACACATATAATAATCAGGATCCCAGAAATCCATCACAAGAACAGAATATTAAAAGCAGTTAGAGAAAAGAAACAGATTACCTATAAAGGAAAACTCATTAAAATCATAGTGGACTTCTCGATGCAAACCATCAAATCAAGAAGAGCTTAGAGCAAAATATTCCAAGCCTTGAAAGAAAATAACCTCCAACCCAGAATGATGTACCCTGCAAAACTGTCTCTCAAAATTAATGGAGATACAAGATATTTCCATGACAAAGAGGAACTAGGGGAGTTTGTGACCACTAATCCAACCCTGCAAAGAATATTAAAGGACATTCTAGAGAGAAAATCACCAGGGTTCCAGGAACAATGGCAGAAAGGCCTCAAAGAAAGGGGCAGACAGTGGAATGAAGGAGAAAAGTAAACAAACAACAATGACAGAAAAATAGCATAGCAGGGATAAGACAGAAATTTTGGTTATATCACTGTTTTATCTTGACTGATTTTATTTTAATTTGGTATGCTTGAGAGTATCAAGTCTGAGAGTAGAGGCAACTACTCTGAAGATGACAAGATTCAATAGGATACCCATCCTGGTTTGATTATTAACTGCCTTTGAAGTCCTATAATGTCTCCAATGTTTAGATTTTATAAATAGTGTAATGCAATGCTAAGTTCAACTATACTATGTTTGACGATATAGACAATTTTATTAAAAATAACAAGAGACATTATAGTAACTACCATAGATCACCTACTATTGTGGTTTTATATGTCCTTTTCATTTCGTGTTTCTCTAGGAATTTGTATTGTTGACATGTTTTGATTTGTTTCTCCTTCTAATACAGAAAGGCTAGGTATACATGTAGAGACTTATACTTGTGTACAACTTCCAACTAGTTTACAAGAATGGATTATAGTTATTGTAAAGAAAAAAAAGAGAGGAAAAGAAAGTATTCTAAAGGATATAACTTCATGTATGTTTGAGTGTGTGGGATTGATGGCCATGTTGCTAAGTTTTTGTTGGATAGATGAACAAAACTGGTTGTAGTCTCACTGTTTGGAAGTCCACTTTGTAGGCTTTATTTTTGTAACTTGAACAACTACTTCTAAGAGGAAAATATATAATTATCAACTAGCGATTTCTTACTGGTTATTACTTTTGGTTTTTTGTTTTGTTTTGTTTTTGAAATTTTGTATTATTTCTACCCTCTTTCTGTTTCAATTTTTTTTTCTTTAAATAAAAAAAAGAGTTCATGAACAAAACCCAGACTACACTGGAAATACTTCCAAAAATCAACAACTGGGAACTCGTCATACTAAAAAGCTTTTGCACAGAAAAAGAAATCACTTATAAAATGAAAAGACAACCCACAGAGTGGGAAAAAAAATTAGCAAATTGTCCCTCAGACAAAGGACTTCTATCTAGAACATATAAAGAACTGAAAAAGATCAGACACCCTCAAATTCAAAGACCCAGTCCATAAATGGGCATCTGAGATGAATACACACTTCTCTGCCAATGGACAGAGAAGCAAGTTGAAGAAATACAAATGGCAAACATATGAAAAAATGTTCAACACCACTGGTCATTTGAGAGATGCAAGTTAAAACAATACTGAGATTCCATCTCAGCCTAGAAACAATGATTAGCATTAAGAAATCAACCAGTAGTAAATGCTGGTGGGGCTTTGGGAAAAAAGGAAGGCTTCTTCACTGTTAGTGGACCAATGTACAATCACTATGGAAATAAGTGTGGAGGCTCCTCAAAAATCTAGGGTCAGAGGTCCCATTCCACCTAGCTATTCTGTTTTGTATATCTTCCCAGAAGAATTAAAAACCTTGGGCCTGGAATTTAGTTCAGTGGCATAAGCACATGCCTTGCAAGCACATGGTTGTAAGTTTGATTCCTGGTACCAAAAAAAATTAATAAAGAATTAAAAACCTCATTCCACAGTGATATATATGCAGCTATATTTATAGCAGTACAATTTGTAATAGCTAGAACTTGGAAACAACCCAAATGCCCATCAACTGAGGAATTGATTTAAAAAATTATGTTCTCTTTATACAATGGAGTGCTACTCAGCCATAAAGAACAATGGACTGGAGACTTTTATAGTTAAATGGATGCAAATTAAGACTATACTCATAAGTGGAATAAATCAGACTCACATGTGTAAATATTGTATTGTCTCCCTAGTGCTCCCATAGCTGGAGCTTATGGGGAAAGCCATGCACCAATGGGATGAAAATACCTGGATCTTTATCCAAATTCTCAATATAATTGCCTGGAAGAGGGCTGGGGATTTAGAAAAAAAGCCCAGGGATTTAGCTCAGTGGCATAAGCACCTTTCCAGCAAGTGCACTGCCTGGAAGGTGTAGACAAGGCCCTAGCACCCAACTGTCTCATCAGGAGTCTTTCATAATTCCAATACATTCCAGAAATTCATATGTGATTTGAATTTTTCTTAGAGTTGCTTTAGAAAAGTGAAAAGAAATGGGTGAAGTTAATTTAATAACATCTTATTGAGCCCAACATATCCAAAATATTATCATTTCAAGATGTAACCAATGTGAAATATATTGAGATCTTTTGGAGTTTTTCATAGAAGTCTTCAATGTCTGTTGTATATTTAAAACTTACTATATATTTCAATTCAGACTAGCCATATTTAGAAGTTTCTATAGGTACATATAGCTAGTGACTACCATCTTGAACAGTGCACCCCAAGATTTCTTGATCTGGTTACCATGGAGGCCAGGTCATAGAAGAAAGCTGAAGAATATCGTTATCAAGAGATCCAACTGGCTCATCTCACTTGGGATAGAGGAAGAATCCACCTCTCTTATTTCTCCTGCTTTTCATGCTCCTTCCCTGCTCCAGTTCAGCTTTCTTCTTCAGTTCTACCTGCCCCTTGTCCACCATGCCCATCTCTCCTAACCCGCTTTTGGGCTTACTCACTGGACACACAGACAGTTGGCCCCTATTTCTACCTTTTACCTCTGTCTTCCAATAGTGATTGCCTCCTTCTTGACTGTTCTCTAATCCTTTTCCTTGTTGCTCTATCCTCCCTATCTGCTCCTCTCTTTCCAATTTGCTCCCCTCTTTTCTGTCAATAGTTCCTTTGACCCTGACCTAGTTCCTTCCACCAGCCACTTAGCTCAGCAGTGTAAGCACCTTTCCACTTAGCCTTATAGTGCTCAGGTCCTTCACTCCTCCTCTCCAGACCTCAACCCCAGAGATGCCCCAGCTTCACCTGGTAATCCTCACTGCCTGAGAATCAAGTGATTCTGCCACTCATATTCATGGTACAGACCAAAATTTCTTGCCACATGAGCCCCAGAAGCTTATTGATAAGAGGACTAACATGGCCAGCCCAGTGGACAAGGTATCTCCTGTAGAAAGGCTTTCTCCCTAGTGCTTCTCATGTACTGATCCTGACTAGCTCTGCTGTTTTATGTTGGGCCCTTTCAAATAGCAGAGTTGTTGATGTTGCCTGGATCAGCTGGCCATTCTCAATGGACCCTGGCATTGATACTCACCCTTCATGCCTTACTATGTTCCAGGAAATAAAGCCTGGCAACTGCTAGAAGACAGTCATAGAAAAACATGTAAACAAGACCCAGGGTTTGATCCACAGGGGGACCATGACCATTTTCACCTAGATCTCAACCTGTTGCAAGATATACAGAAGTTTAGCATGTGCCAACCACTACTGCCACCTACACTTGAGATTCTGATTCTTTTGGAAAAAAACAGCTTACCAGTGGTTTCTGAACAAAATTATATCAAATTCTCTGTCCACCAATTCACATTCTGAATTAAGGATATTGTCTATATCCCTTTGGCAAAGATAAAAGAATAAGTTCATTAGGACATCTCAACCTTGAGCTATCAAGTCTTCTGAATGTTACCAGAAGGAAAATGGTGGGAAAAGAGGGGAAAGAACTCCCATAAAAATCCTCCAGCTCTTTCCTCCTTCTCAAGTAAAAAATGGGACAGCTCTGTTTCTGAGTCAGGGAGCAAATCAGAGGAGTCAGTAAGATCCAGCCCTCTGAGAACTCCTTGCTTTCTTTTCATTGATAACCATCCTGTGCTATTTAGGTCTCAGGTACCTCAGGTTCCCTAGAACAAAGATCCTGTGCACAAAAGCAAAGTATACATGTGAATAAGGCCAATGGACAGAGAAGCAAGTTGTTATGGATAAGAGGCATTGACAGTCAGGTTACATACATCTGCCCATGTCTAAAAAACTATGGAAGGACTTCTGGGAAGATGGTGGAGCAGTAAGCAACAAAGAAAGAGCTTCTTGAGATTTGCTGTCCTGACAGTGGAATATAGCAATGCAAGGAAGAGGAGGAGAGAAATGGGTCTCCTGGACCCAGGAAAGATCTGAAGTGAATTGAGAGAGAGTGAAAATAGAAACTTCAACACAGAAGGAAGTAGCAGGCAGCACTTTCTCACTGACTGTGAATGATTCAAATTTGTGAACACAAAGTGACCTCTATTAACTCCAGAGGCCTCCATGTAGAAAGACAACAGTGGAAGGGAGCAGTGGACATAGAGGACTGTACTGACTGGTGGTAAATGTGATAGAATCAGTGTTCTGTGGGAGAGGATGATTGGTCAGGAGCCACCTTGGAGACAGGCCAACTGGCTCAGAACTCAGAACAACTGCTGGGTCTTTTTAGTAGTTTCCAGTTGAGTTCAATCCTATAGAAGATAGGCTGACTGCTGCAGGCTTAATGGGTCTGTTCCCAGCCTCACAGCCAGTAACCAGCTTGAACTTCAGAGGAAATAAAGGTGCAGGATCACTGAGATTATCTACTACCTCACCATAAAGCTACTGCTGGCTTGCTGGGATAAATCAACATGGATCTGGACTCTCTCTCTACACATTGTCTACATGACAGCAGAGACAAACCTTGAAATGGACTCTCTCTCTCTCTCTCTTTCTGTTTTTTCTTTCATTATTTGATCTTGTTTTTACATAAGTGTGAATGTTTTCTAGATTTTGGGGTTGCTGGTCTGTTCTGGTCTTCCTTTTATTTCTTCCTTCTCTCTTTCCCTTCTGGCTTCTGCACCAGTTTTCCAAAGTTTTCATGAACCTCCTTTGTTCTCTGAGCTTGTTTCTAATCTTTCCCTTTTTTTTCTCTAACATCACCTAAATTCTCTCCCCTAAGAGGAAAATTGGCATATTGAGGGCTGATTCACTGCATACAATTTCTGGTTTGTTTTAGATTTTGTTATATAATCACAAATCTAGGTCATACAGTTAAAGGTGGCAAATTAATGGTTACCTCAGTTTTTCATTTTCTAGGCTATTTGATGCTATTGTTATTACTAATTATACAACTTTATCCAAAGTGATATAATTGCTCTGTTCTTCCTGGTATACCAAGACTGTGATTGCCTAAGAATCATAAAAATACTATAGGCAAGGGCCAAAGAACCAGGGACTGGGCCAAACAGGCAGCAGCTTCTCATCCCCAACAAATTGAAGAAGTAGGATCTTGTGACAGACTCAAAACCCCAAAACTAACTACACCTGGAAGCCACCTCTGAAAAATAGTCATTTCCTAAGGGTTCTAAATGTTATCAATAAAGCAACTCACCAGATGCAATTTATAAGCATCAACCCAGAAACTAAGCTAAAAAAACAAAAAGAAATTGAGAAACACTTAAAATGTACCCCAGATGTCCAGTTCACCAAAGGCAAACCCACAGGGCAATGAGCTGGGATAAACCAAAAGCAACCCACTTGGCCTCTCTGAAGTGGTAACAACAAAGCAAATAAATGAGGCTTTAGAAAAACTCAAATCAGAAGTAATTTCTCGGATAACTACAGAGATGGTGACCACAATGAAAAATATGCTTAGTGACCCCAGAGAAGATACAGATAAAACAAATAGAAGAGCTTTAGAAAATGATGGAAACCATGAATGCTCAATACAGAGAAAAAATGGAAACAATAAAACAGATTCAAGTAGATATCCAGGAGACTAACACTTCTATTAAAAGTATCCACAGCAGAATAAATAAATATGAGGACAGAATTTCAGACACAGAAGAAAGGCTTGTGGTTAGTGATCATGAAAAAAAAAAGATTTCTTAAAAACAGCAAGGGACCATAAGAAATCAATCCAGCAACTGCTATATAATGCAATGAAGAATAACATAAGATTGATTGGAGTCAGTGAAAAAGCAAGAGATAGCATAAAAGATATTTAAAAAAATGTTCACAGGTGTCATTGCAGAAAATTTCCCTGGCAGGGAAAAAGAATTTGACATGCATCCCAAAATTCATTTGGAACCAGAAGAGATCTAGAATGTCAAAGGCAATTCTGGGAAACAAAGGCAATGCAGAGGGCACCACAATCCCAGATTTGAAATTATACTACAAAGCTACTATGATAAAAACAGCATGGCAGTGGCAAATAAAACAGACCTGAGGATCAATAGAACAGATTAGAAGATGCAGAAACAACTCCAGCCAAACACATTCACTGGAAGAAAGACAGCCTCCTTAATAAATGGTACCAGAAAAACTGGTTTTGCACATACTGAAGATTAAAATATCTTTCACCATGCACTAAACTAAAATTGAAGTTTATCAAAGATTTAAATATTAAGACAAAAACATTAACTCTGCTAGCAGATAGAATAGGTAGAACTCTTGAAGACATTGGTGCAGGCAAAGACTATGAAAAAAATACTGATTACACAGAAATATCATAAAGAATCAACAACTGGTATCTCATCTTATTAAAAAGTTTTTGCACAGCAAGAGAAACCACCAAAAGAGTGAAAAAGACAACCCACAGTATGGGAAAAGATTTTTTCCAGCTGTTCCTCAGACAAAGGAGTAAAATAGAGAACATATAAAGAACTCAAAACAATCAGACTCCCCAAATTTAAAGACACAATCCAAAAATGGGCATCTGAAATGAATACACACTTGTCAGATTAGGAAATATGAACAGCAAGTAAATATATGAAAAAATATTCAACATCACTGGTAATTCAAGAGATGCAAATTAAAACAATGTTGAGATTCCATCTCCAGAAAAAATGACTAATATCAAGAAATCAACCAATAACCAATGCTGGTGAGGCTGTTGGAAAAAGGAACCCTTCTCCACTGTTGGTGGAAGTGTGGACTGGTGCAACCACTGTGGAAATTCTTCAAAAAATTACAACTAGAGATTCCATTTTACCCAGGTATTCACCTCTTTGATATCTTCCCAAAGGAATTAAAAGCATCATACCACTGTGATATATGCACACCCTTGTTTATGGCAGCACAGTTTGTCATAGCAAAATGTTAGAAACAGCCCAAATGCCTGTCCATGGGTGAATGGACAAGGAAGATGTGGGGTTTTTATACAATAGAGTAATAATCTGCCATAAAGAAGGATACGCCCAAGACATTTCTAGGTAAATGGATGCACCTTGAGGCCATACTCTCAAGTGAATTAAATTGGACACACATGTAAATACCATACTGTTTCTATAATTGATGAGAAACCAAAACTGTAAATAAAGACCAAAATATATAATTTAGATATTATGAAATTTAAAAAATGTTCAAATGAGGAAAGGAACAAACAGAAGGGGAAGAGAGAGAAGGGAAAAGTAAAGAAAATGAGAAAAGAAGGAAAACCTGGAAATAAAGCTTTTGTAAATAGGAAGGGGAAGAGGGATTAAAAGAAACAGACTGGCAGAAAGGATCAAGAAGCAACATCCAACTATATGCTGTATACAAGAAACCCATCTATCCCAAAAGGAAATTCATAGACTGAAATTCAAAAGATGGAAAACAATATTTCATGCAACAGGAACCCCCCAAAAAAGCAGAGGTAGCTACTCTGTTTGCAGACAATGTGAACTTTAAACCAAGAACGATCAAAAGAGATAAAGAAGGTCACTACATACTAGTTAGGGGAAAACTTCAAGAGGAAGTTTCTATGCAACAAACTGGGAAACATCCAGCTATATAAAACAAATATTAACAGAAATAAAAAATCAAATAAGCAATAACACAATTACAACAGGAGACCTTAACACCCCTTTGACACAGAGACAGATCAACTAGACAGAAAATCAGCAAAGAAATAACAGAACAGAATCACACCTGTAAACAAATGGACTTGGTGGACATATACAGAGTGTTCTACCCAATAACATCAGAATATACATTAGTCTCAGCAGCACCTGGGACATTCTCTAAAATAGACCATATACTAGCCCACAGAACATGCTTAAGTAAATACAAAAGAATTAAAATTATCCCATGCATGTTATCGGGTCTTGAAATTAATGACAAAAGAAACTGCAAAAAAAAAAAAAAAAACGACAAACACATGGAAACTGAATAATACACTCCTGAATAATGTGGGTCACAGAGGAAATTAAAGACAAAATTAAACAATATCTACACGCAAATCTTAATGGGACCTGTGGGATGAAATGAAAGCAGTCCTCAGAAGAAAATTTATTATGGTGAATTCCCACATCAGGAAAACAGAATGAACACAAATAAAAGTCTAATGCTACATCTCAAACATCTAGTAAAAGAAGCACAAGTCAAGCCCAAAGCCAAAAGAAGGGAGAAAATTATAAAGATCAGAGCAGAAATCAATGCAATAGAGACTAAGAAAACAATACAAAGAATCAATGAATCAAAGAGTTGGTTCTTTGAAAAAATAAAATCAATCAGTCCCTAGACAACCTTATTTTAAAAAGGCAAGAAAAATTCAAATTCATGCAGTAAGAAATGAAAAGGGTGAAATCACTGCAGACCCTGTGGAAATATAGAAGATTACCAATACCTATTTCAAAAACCTCTACTCTCATAGGCTTGATAACACAGAAGAAAGGGACAGATTCCTAGAAATATATGAATTAGCAAAGCTGGATCAAGAAGATGTAAAACTGCTGAGTAACTTAATTTCAATTAATGAAATTGGAAATGTAATTTAAACCTTACCAACAAAGAAAAGCCCAGATTCAGATGGATTCACTGTGGAATTGTACAAGAAATTCAAAGTAGACTAATGCCGACACTCCTCAAACTCTTTAATGAAATTGAAAAGGAAGCAATTCTCCCTAACTCATTCCTGGAAGCAGTATTACTCTAATACCAAAACCAGAGAAAGACCCAACCAAAAAAGAGAACTACAGGCCAATCTCCCTAAGGAACATAGATGCAAAACTTCTCAATAAAATATTGGCAAACAGAATTCAGCAAATCATCAAGAAGATTATACACCCTGACCAAATGGGATTCATCCCAGGAATGCAGGGATGGTTCAACATATGCAAATCAATAAATGTAATCCACCATATCAATAGTACCAAAAATAAGAACACATGATCATTTCTATTGATGCAGAAAAAGCCTTTGATAAGGTCCAATACTCATTCATGATAAGAACCTTACAGAAAATTGGAATAAATGGTCTTTACCTCAATATGATAAAAGCCATCCATGACAAACCAACAGCCAGAATCGTATTAACAGCCAAAAACTGAAAGCCTTTACTCTAAAATCAGGAACAAGATAAGAATGTCTATTATCACCACTCCTATTCAATATAGTGCTGGAAATACTAGCCAGAGCAATTAGACAAGAAAGATAAATAAAAGGCATAAAGATAGGAAAAGAAGAGTTAAATAATCATTCTTTTCAGATGACATGATACTCTACAAAAAGGCCCCCAAAACTCCTTTGAAAGATTCCTAGGTATAATAAATAAATTCAGTAATGTAGCTGGATACAAAATCAACACTCAAACATCAATAGCATCCCTATACAAAAACAATGAACTCACTGAGAGAGAAAAATAAGAGAAGCCACACCTTCATAATAGCATCCAAAAAATGAAATACTTATGAATCAATCTAACAAAAGAAATAAAAGATCTATTCAGGGAAAATTATAATACTCTGAAAAAAGAAATTAAAGACGATCTCAGAAAATGGAAAGACATTCTTTGTTCATTGATAGAAATGAACAAATATTGTGAAAATGGCCATTGTCCCAAAATTGTTATACAGATTTAATGCAATCCCAATCAAAATATCACTAGCATATCTCACAGATCTATAGAAATCATTCCTAAAATTCATCTGGAACCAGAAAAGGCCTAGAATAGCAAAGGCAATTCTGGGCAACAAAGGCAAGGCAGAAGGCATCACCATCCTTGACTTGAAGCTATACTACAAAGCTACTGCAGTAAGATCAGCACAGTACTGGAATAAAAATAGATTAGAAGATACAACAACAACTACAAACATACTCAGCCACCTTATCTTTGATAAAGGAGCCAAACATGTTCATTGGAAGAAAGATAGTTTCTTTAATAAATGGTGCTGGAAAAACTGGCTCTCCATATGCCAAAAACTAAAACTAGACAAAATCAAACCACACAGGAAATACTTCCCAGAATCAATAATTAGGATCTCATCTTATTAAAAAGTTTTTGCATGTGGAAAGAAATCTCCAACAGAATAAAGAGGAAACCCATGAATTTTTTTTTAAATCTTAGTCAACTGTCCCTCAGACAAAGGACTTCCGTCTAGAACTTACAAAGAATTAAAAAAATCAGACCCCTGAATTCAAAGACCCAATCCAAAAATAGGCATCTGAGATAAATACACAGTTCTCAGGTAAAGAAATACAAATGACACATAAATACATGAAAAACTGTTCAGCATCATTGGTCATTAGAGAAATGCAAATTACAACAACACTAAGATTTCATCTCACTCCAGAAAGAATGGCCAGGATAAAGAAAACTACCAACAACAAATGCTGTAAAGGCTTAGGGGAAAAAGGAACTCTTCTGCAATGTTGGTGGGAGTGCAAACTGGTGCAACCACTGTGGAGGTCAGTCTGGAGGTTCCTCAAAAAGCTGGGATTGGAAGTCCCATTTGACCCAGCTATTCCACTTCTGGGCATATTCCCAGAAGAACTGAAAACATCATATCACAGTGATATATATGTGCCCATGTTTATAGTAGCACAATTTGTAATAGCCAGACCTTGGAAACAACCTAAATGCCCAACAATTGAGGAATGGATAAAAAATATGTGGTATTTTTATACAATGGACTATTACTCAGCTATAAAGAATGATCACACTGAAATATTTATAAGCAAATGATGCAACTTGAGACCATACTCATAACTGAAATAAATCAAACTCACATGTGTAAATACCATATTGTCTCCCTAGTGTAAGAAATGGTAAGTGTACATAAGATACAAAATCCTCAGTAAATACAGTGAAAGGATAAGAATCTGCTCAAAGGGGAAAAAATAATATCGGGGAAAAGGAGGAAAAAGAAAAAGGAAAGGAAAAGAAAAATATCTAAATTTGTATAAACATACTTAGGATAGCTAAGTTGATTGTGCTACAAATTCTATAATTTCTTGGAACAAAACAATTAACATTCATAGTATTGGAACAATTTTTCATGTTTGTGCCTGGTGATCTGAGAAACTCTTGAAAATCATTATGTAAAATAACAACCTTAGTTATGTTCCTACCACCTTGTTTTGAAGGCCTATATTGTCATTGTTTTGGGCTCTTTGTTATTGTTTATTTTTCTTTTTTGTTTCTTCTTTTTCTAGTAATCTGTTTTGTTTTGTTTTTCCCTCTAATACATAAAGGTTAGGTATACATGTATAGGCTTATACATGTGTAAAACTTCTCCTAAACAGTTTACGAGAATTGATTATATCAGGTGTGATGAAATGAACAGCTACTTTGAAGAAAAAGAGACATTATGGTATCCATTGCTGATTCTGTATCAACATGCTGTGAAATCCAGTAATGCTTCTATTTTTGTTCAGAGTAGTTTTAGTCTGTTTTCTATAAGTTAATTTCAACATACATGAAGGTAAGGACAGCTATTTTAAATAGAACAAGAGACATTATGGCAGTCATTGTTGATTTTCCTATTGTCTGGTTTTGAAGGCCTGTAATCATTACTCTGTCCTGATAAATTTAATACTATTTTATTTTGTATGAATTCATTGCATGTGAAGATATGGACAACTATTTAGAAGAAACATGGTAGCTACTATAGATCTCCTGTTGTCTTGCTTTGAAATGTGTCACATTGTTTTCTTCTGATCTGTTTTGTTCTGTTTTATTTAGTTTTACTATCTTTAAAATAAATAAATAAACATTTAAAAAATAACTATGGAAAACAGGAAAGGGAAGCTGTCCTCCAACACAAGGGTCTTGAGATCCTGAGTCCAAATCTCCCTGAGAGCAACATTTTGTTTTGATGATTTCCCTTCTTGCTTTACTCCATCCACCCTTTTGGTATAACAAGAATGCCAGAAGAATTCATAACCAGATAGTTTTCTTTTTTTAGAGTAGTTTGATATAATTTATTAATCAGGACACTATGCTAAATAGAATTTGACTAGCTTCATGAGGTGTACATAATACAACAAGAAAAAGAATACAAAGCCAGATGAGCTGAAGTCAGGTGCAAACCTGGAAATCCAAAAAGCCTGTTTTCTCTTTTTAGAATTAGACAAAAAGTCTCAGAGCCTCCTGGATGCCAGATATTAATTCACTTTCACTTTAATTTGTTTTAATTTTTCAAAACTAAAGGAAACCAAAATCTATCACAAGTGTTTAGTTTCTGTAAGAACTTAGTTCACCACGAAAATCCCCAGACATAACACCTGTTTGCTGTTTCCCAAGACACACCACAAGGGGTTAGCATGAACTCAGCCTGGCAAGCCTCGTGTCTCCCAACTATTTCAGGGAAACTGCAGAAGCAGGCATGATTTGGGGACCTCAGGCTGAACAGATGTGTCCATATCAGTCTTCTCCAGCCCTGGCCACTAGGGTTTTATAAGCAGCTTCTCACCCCTACTTCCAGGTTGTGCCCTTCAGACATCCTGCTGGTCTCTGTTGCCTCCAAACAGGCAGAAAGTACTCTACAGAAGCAGTGCTCAAAGTGGAAGATAGAAGTCTGCTTTCCCTCTGTGTAGCCTTTGTCATGTCCCACCAAAGTTGGGCCTCCTG
Source organism: Hydrochoerus hydrochaeris (assembly GCA_004027455.1). NCBI lineage: Eukaryota > Metazoa > Chordata > Mammalia > Rodentia > Hydrochaeridae > Hydrochoerus > Hydrochoerus hydrochaeris. Next base: position 59,887 of record PVLA01008107.1, read on the forward strand.
AGCCCCCATGACTCAAGATTTCACTCTGTAGCTCCTCTCCCTCTTGGGCTCAGACAAGCCATAATGCCATTCCAGGGCCATCTTAGAGACTTGTTTTTCTAATCTCCCTTCCTGTTGCCTGCACCCGTTAGGTGGCACGATAATGAGGTTACTTTCCTACAGTAAAAATATGAACAATAAATGTGACTGCAGAAGTATTATTGTACAATGGTAGACATGATCAGAATCATTATTACATGCAAAGATAATCTAACAGTGTCCTGGGTAGAACATCAGTGTGAGTGTGAAAGCCTCACCCACTTATTCAGTGTGTATAGGTAAAATTATGTAATTAGTCTGTCTACTCTTCGTTGTTGTGAGACTCTTGACTTAACCAAGTGTTTCCTAAAGATGCTGTCAACTTTGAGGATGAAAGAGTTGCTCATGTACCAAGAAGAACCAGGGCCTCTTGAGCTCTTGACTTCCTTCTCAAGACGTGGTCTTGACAGAGGCAAGCTGAGAGATATGACTGAGGGAAAAAAGGAGCAGAAGACATCTACCATCTTTAGGAAAGAACAAAGAAAAGAACAAAGAAGCAGGGAAGGGGCATGACTTCTCCCACCTGAAACATTCCTGGGGATATTGCAGTTAGCCAAAAACCAGTGAGGCTGAAAATGATGGTAAAGACATGTTAATAGTAAAGCTGATATTGAGGATGTAAAGAAACACTCATGGGTTGAAAGAGGAAAAGTCAATGCCTTTCATTCCCAGCTTTAGGACCCTGTTCCAAGTCCAGCTCTCCTGCAAAGCCTGCCTGATTTCTCCTTAGGCAGCACTGATCCCTTAGCAAATTGGGAAAGAGGTTTAAGGATGCCTAAGGGGAAAGGGAGAATGAGATCCAACCCTTAGGCTGTTCCACAGGATTCATTTTGGCTTTGTCTCCAGTGTTCAGTGGCAAATGCCCTGAGTGGGAGCATGTGTAGGAGCAAGCCAGAGGCAGGACTGAGGGTGAGCTGAGACTGTGTAAGGAGTAAGGAGGCTGGAAATGTGTGAAGGAGGCTTGCATATGAGCCAATGTGTACATAAACGTCCATGCTCACTGGGTGACGGAAGAGGCCAAAGATGGCTGCAGGGAGAATTCATGAGTCACTCAAGCCAAGGTTGGCCTTGCAAGCAGCTGGGCTACTGAGGCCTGGGTGGGAGACAGACCTGGAAGGCATCAACATCTACACAACAGTTAGGAAACAAACAAAACAGCAAGGCACACCTTAGACAGCAGTCTGCAGCACAAAGACAAAGGGCACCTGTCACACAAACTTCCACTCCAGCCGTCACTGCATTCATCACTTCAGATGTACCCCTAGCCCAAAGAGAGGTATTCCTCTCCACAAAGTAATAAAATGTGAACTCTTCTCTCTGGCCTGAAGACATAGAGCTATCCTCACTGGAGCCCAGCACATAATGAGGCAGAGAGGAAAGAAACCTGACTTCATTTAGCATGGCGGGTAGAGTGGTTAGTTGCTTTACTCTGTTAGGGAGGAAGACATGTAGGAACAGTCAGGCTGCAGCCATCATCATAAGCTGGGTGCTGGTGCTCAGGCCTAAGAAAATACTGAACATCTAAAGTAGCTTTGGTCCACATTTCCCTGCCTCTGCCTTTGGGTCTGTTGCTTCCTGACAAGTATGTGGAAAGTGGGGGGCCTCTTGGTCACTACAGAGGATGGAGGGTACTGAAGGAAATGAAGCTGCTGGGGAGGTGAGCCTACTTTTAACAGCTCATATAAAACACCACCTTCCACCAGGGCAGGCTTCACTGCTTCCATTTTCCATAACCATGGTCTGACCTAGAAGATCCTAGAAGACCTTCCAGGTGTCACCTAGATGAGTGCTTCTTCCAAAGGAAAAGTCCAGTAAACAGAGAGGAAGGTAACACTTGCATCCAATATGCTCCTGGTTTTTGCTGTCCTTGCTTTCATGGCTGAATCTATAGTTAAGACTTTTGAGAAAGGAGTGATAGATAATAAGGATCTAAATTGTCCACTGAAAACAGGAGATGGCAGCACAGTCAAAAGAACAGAGGGAAGAGCGACATTCAGTGGGGAGAGAGCTAACATCTCATTTACATAGTTCAGGTTGGCTTCCATAATGAAGGCTCAAAAAAACCCAGGACTACTCTGAGAATTCAAGGATCAGTCATAAGGAAGGCAGGAGCCAAAAGAGATGTTAGGAGTAAGAGAAGGCAGTGGTCCAGATTTCTTGGAGGGGCATACTCCTCTCCCTTTTAGTGCTTCTCAAATTCTCTTAGGCCCAATACTTCTTTGGCATTGAATATAATGTTTCTCACTAACTACCTTGTAGGCTACATAAATCTCTAGGCTTAGCCTTTCCCACAACTTCTGGCAGATGCCTAAATGCACAGATGTCTAGTTGCCTTAAGTTCAAAATATCTTAAAGTAAATTTACAATACTCTGCCTTTCTGCACTATCTGTGTTTCTTCCTCGTGTCCCCAATTCTGAATGATACATGTTCTATCTAGTCACCCCAGGTTTTCATGATGAAACACTGCAACTATATTTCCTCCTCTTCAGTATGGGCATCATTCTAGTTCAGATCCTTACCTTTTTTCTGGAACATCACAATGTCCATCAGTGGTTCCAACTGCAGTACATCCAAGTCTCAACTAGCTGTTAGATTTTCAGAGTACATATCTCAACATGTCACCCTTAGTATGACATCCAAGCTCCATTCACACCTGCCTCAGTCCCAGTCCCCATCCAGTCTCCAACTCAACCCTACTATATGCCCCAAAAGTTCTAAGAAGCTTATAGTTCCCACTTCCTCCTGTGAATCCATGCTATTTCTCCCACAGTGCTTTTCTCTGGCTCCCTTTTCCCCTTTGGGACTCTTCCTGTTGGCCCTCACAGTACTCTACATGTCATCTTAATATAGTCACTGACATTTGCTGGCTTCAACCCTGGATTCATCCCACAGACCCTACCCCTCAGAGATAAGGTGAGTCAGGAAAGGCAAACTGGGACAAGGTTGATAGTGTACTCAAATGGGCTGGTTCTTGGGAAGGAGGTTCTGGAGCAGGGGAAGGGATTAAGGAATGATCTCCTTATGAGAGTAGCAAAACTCTACATACACTCTCACATGTGAATATAGAGTCCCTATCTTCAAGGTTCCAGCACCTCCATTATTTGCTAAGTACCACCCACAGCCATGATATAACCAGGGTATGAATGTCATCCCAATGTCATAGGTGGGTGTTGGGAAAGAGATTTTCTTTTAAAATCCCATGTAAACCAAAGTCCCCAATCAATATTTCTAAACTTCTCTCAAGAAGCAATCCAGGAGGCCTCCTGTGTATGTGAAGCCAGTCTCAATGGGCAGCATTGGGTCAGCCAGGGGACAAGAGGGCTCAGGATAAAAAGGTGTCATAGGTTGGAGATTTAGCTCAGTGGCATAAGTGCCTGCCTTGCAAGTATGCGGTCATGAGTTCAATCCCCAGTACTGATTTTAAAAAAAAGATGTCATGAATCTAGAGTGTAGAATTGTATTCAAATCTCTCTCAGGAAGACCACACACCAACTTATTTTACATCAATCTTGGTACTGGGATCAGATATAAGGGGAAGGACCCAGAGGGGCCAAAATACAGAGATAGGAAAGCACTGGAGGAGAGCCAAGTGTAATAAGAAGCAGGAATGACCCCTTGGAAAAGAAACTCCTAAACCCCACTTCCATAGCCAAAGCACTATTTATTGGAAGACACATCACTTTGGCTACATATTTTCCCCAGTTTCAACCCACCTATATCTCTCAGCCATATTACTACAAAAATGGAAACTCACACCCAGCACTTTGATAATAATAGCTCAGCCTCACTCAAAGTACTACAACAAATTATAAACATTCCAAGTCCATTCATCTTTAGGAATTCTTGGCTACCATATTTAACAAAAAGATAATTTATTAAGTATCACATTTTGAGACCTTGGTACCTGAGTTACTCGTCCTTACACAAAAGGGAACTCAGTGGGACACTAAAAGCATCTCAGGCCCTGGAAACACACAGATCTACCTGAATTCTGCCTCTCTCATTTTAAGCTATGTGACCAATACAAGCAACTTAATTTTCTCAAGCCTCAGTTTTCTCCGGAAAAATGAGTAGAAAATTGATAGTTATCTCTGGAGCTGTCACCAGGATTAAATGAGACAATACATATAAAATGCTTACCACATAGCCTGCCAAAAAGCAAATGCTCAATAAATATTGAGTATTTTTGCTATTATGAATAACAATTTTGTAATGATGTCACTGTGTTCCTACTCATTGCTAAGTTCATCGTGGACTATTCTTGGCCACTGATTTTCAGTTATGCCCCTCTCTCACCAGTCTCAAAGTTCTGTGAGAATATGCCCTGACTGCAAAGTGTAGCGTGAGAGAGTGTGGGAAGGGGTTTTGCACATATAGGCAGTATAAAGGCACAGCAGGGTCTGAAATCACTGCTCCAGGCCATTGATTTAACTCTAATCCCCTAAGTCACCAGTCTGGCTCAAATACTGATAAAGCTCTTATGCAACAGCAGGTATAAGGATAGCCTGAGGATTGTGAGGGAGATTGTAACAGAAAAAAAAAAATTACACTTAAGAAACAAAGTGCCTTCAAACCTGGATCCTTAGTATTTGTAATTCACTTTCAAATTACCTGGATTTTATCAAAACTTCTCTGCATACACATCAAGCTTAAAAACTGAAAGATTTCTTGCTAATTTAGGTCTTATAACCTTGGGAGATGCAAATATACATGTATCACTCTTTTGTTGGTGGGGAGGGGGTCTCCTATAATGCTTTGCCACCTGTGTGGGTTCTCCGGTGGGCACTAAAGTGGGAGCTGTTGTTGAAGTCTTTGCCACACTCTGTGCACTTGTAGGGTTTCTCCCCAGTGTGGATTCTCTGATGAATAATAAGACTGGAGCTCTGGTTAAAGCATTTCCCACACTCTCTGCACTTATAGGGCTTCTCTCCTGTGTGAATCCTCTGGTGAGTGATGAGGTTAGAACGATCTCGGAAGAACTTTCCACACTCTGGGCATTTGTAGGGCTTCTCTCCTGTGTGCACTCTCTGGTGAGTAATGAGCTTGGAACGCTCACTGAAGCACTTCCCACAGTCCACACATTTATATGGCTTTTCCCCAGTGTGGGTTCGCTGGTGGTTGGCCAGGGTGGAACTCTTACTGAAGCTTTTCCCACATTCAGCACACTCATAAGGTTTTTCTCCTGTGTGGATTCTTTGGTGACTAATGAGGGCAGAACTCTTTGAGAAGCGTCTTCCACATTCAGAGCACTGATACAGTTTCTCCCCTGAGTTAGTGCTGTGGGGTGCAGGAGAGCTCAAGTTTGTCCTAATACTCTGAGATGGCTCAGCTATCTCCTCTGTGGAATCCCTCCAGTGAGCACTAACAGATGGGCTTTGACCAGTGTTTTCTCTAGTCTCATTATACTGGTCAGGACTTCCTCTCAAATGGACCCTCTGATGTTTCAGAGGATTTGAGCTCTGATTAAAGCTTTTCCAACACTCTCCACATTTATAGGGCTTTTCTCCTATGTGGATTCTCTGGTGGGTGATAAGATTGGAGTGATCACTAAAGCTTTTTCCACATTCAAGGCATCTGTAGGGCATCTCTCCAGTGTGGATTCTCTGATGTGTATTGAGGCTAGAGCAGTCACTAAAGATTTTTCCACATTCAAGGCATGCATAAGGTTTTTCACTTATATGGATCCGCTGGTGGGCAATAAAGTGGGAGCTCCTACGGAAGCTTTTCACACATGTATCATACTTGTAGGGTTTCTCTGCAAGGTACAGGCCTTGATGATCAATAAGTTTTTCTAAATCCTCCTCAGAGGAACACTCTTCCCATTGTTCTTGTGGAAGATTGCCCCATACCCCTTCACCTTCACCTTCATTTTCATTGTCACTGTCTTCTCCCCAATCATGAAGGGAATAAACAGCCTCTGTAGTGTATTTTGGTAAGGCTCCAGATAAATCCTCAAAAATGTCCTGCTCTGAAATCTGGTCTTCATCCTTATGCCTCAACTTAAAACCTAAAAGAATGGATAGAAATGCAATTTTTGTTCATTCACCAGTTAGCATTTATTTATGTATCTTTATCTGTATCTTATGAATGTGACCAAAATGAATCTATATCTTAAGTCTCACGTCTTATAAATGTGACTGATGTGAAACTGACCAAGTTTGGGGGCCTACATGCATTTCTAAACCTGAGCAACTCAGGAACACAGTCTAGGACACTGTAGTCCCCAAAAGAGCCATGAGGGCCAGCCCAAGCTGTCAGCCAATCAGTCTCCCCAGCCAGTCAGTATTAAATAACTACCTCCTTCCTTTTTCTAGTACATTCAGTAGATTCTATGCCATATAAGATAATATCAGTTCCCTCACAGCCCAGATATTTCCTATTAAAAACTAGACTATATCATGTGGGGGACCTATTGTCTTTACAATAATCTGAGCAAAGCACAAATCTTTTCCTATTCAATCCCAATCTCTCTTTTAGGCCAGAGTCAAAACATACTGAGTCAGACTCCCTACTTTTTACATGCTTATGGATTTTGTGGACATCTTGTGACTCCGGGCTTACCAGTGTCTGGAGTTTTAGGACATGGGGTTGGAGGTTTGACAGCATCTTCATCTGTCATCTCACTCCAGGCTTCCTGGTCATCTGCCTCAGTACTGTTCTGCCCAGACCTAGGAAGACCCATTGCCTCCCTGACAGTTTCCATGGCTCTGACTCTAGTCCGAGCCCTCATGAGTGAGTCCAGCTCCTCATAGAAGGGGCATGTCCCCGGTGGGCGGCTGCTCTTCGCTTTCCGGTAGCTTCGAAGGAGGTTTTTGAATCTGTAGCGACATTGCTCCAGTGTCCGCAGGAAACCCAGTGCACACAGTCGCTCTGCAATGGCCCGATATACCTGGCTGTTCTGGTGACAGGTACGAAGCTTTTCAGAGAATGGAGACTCACTGAGAATTGCCAGGAAAGCCTTGGTCTCCTCATATCCCCAGTGCACACCTGCTGTCAGAAGTGAAGAGTTGAAAGGTGTAAGACTTGAGATTTGCCTAGATAATCAGGGATCAGAGTCATCTATCCTTCTAAACACCTGGAACACAGGGATCCCAGAAACTGCCCAAGTGCCTGGGAACATACCTTTCCTTCTCAGGGATAGACTAGAAAAGCCAGTCAGAGCATCTGCCCCACCCCTTTGAAGAGATTCCATTAACACTTTAAGTCTTGCTGAAGGGGAAGACTTACATGGCCATACTTGTCAGTTCTACTAGGTGACCCAAGTCCCTTAGCTTGAGCTGTCTAGTAATTGAGATCCATGAAATTTTCTCTATAGCCAAGCAATACATATCCTCTATCTTCTTTATGAATTCTCCTTTAACAAACCATGGAAACTGAAAATCTCTAAAAACCAAAGATATAAATGGAATTCAAACAATCAGAGTCCAATTAAGGATGCCCTTTCCTCTTATGGAAGAGTAAATAGGAAACAATCTAGTCTCAGTTCTTCTGCAAGTAAGGGTTATTACACAGTGAGGCAACATGGGGCAGGAAAACCACATGAAATTGGCAGGCATAAGCCATGGACTGTACTCCTACTTATGCACCCTTAAACAAGACGCATCATTTCTTGGGCTCCAGAGATTCTACCTTACAGTGACCGGTTATTCGCCACACATTGATTGTTCAAGTCTACATTGCCATGTTTTCTGCTTTATCTGTTCAATATTTTACTGTTTTTCTTTATCTAAATGTGCTATCTGTGAGGCTTATGTGCTCATGCACAGTAAGAGAAACAACTAATCATAAACATTAGAAGTTCACTCATGCGATACCTATGATCATCCCCAAAGGTCCTTGACTGTTTTAAATTTTTTTTTTTTTATAAGTAAGAAAACCTGAGAAAGGAGACCCAGTTACAAAGAAGATGAGAGTTCAAAGATGACCCAAGGAACTTAACACTTTAGTGGCATCAATGCAGGGATCAGCAGCCTGACTGGTAGGATTGGAATCTGTACCTGGTTAAAGCCCCACATTCTTACCAATACGACTCTGGAGTAGTGCTGGGCCACCTGCAATCCTAGGCCCCTGGGCAGACTCATCAGTAGCCAAGCCAGCACTATTACAGTCTTCTGTTGTTTCTTCAGGCTCCCAGCCCCCTTCCTCATGCTCATCCATCTCAGCATCACTATCCCCCAGCCTGGGGAGTGTCACAGCCTCTGTTGAGCCACCAGTGGCTCTGATCGCCATTCGAGCCCTCATCAGGGCCTCCAGTTCCTCGTAGAAGGGGCATGTCCCTGGTGGGTGGCTACTCTTGGCTTTCCGGTAATTCCGTAGGAGGTTTTTGACCCTGTAGCGACACTGTTCAAGTGTCCGTAGGAAGCCCCGTGCCCTTAACCGCTCAGCAATAGCCCGGTATACCTGGCGGTTCTGGTGACAAGTCCGAAGCTTTTCCGAGAAAGGAGACTCGCTCAAGATTGACAGGAAAGTCTTGGTCTCCTCGTAGCCCCAGTGAACACCTGACAATTTCACATCCTCCACATCCCATTGGTATTGTTCTTCCCAGGCTCTAGAGTCTTTTAAGGCCTGCTTTGTTGGTTCATTATCCAGTCTGTAACCAGCAGTGCTCTTTTTCATAGAATTTATTAGATTTACATCCCAGAATTCTGGTCCTTCCTCTAACTGCGAAGTGACACTTGGTTTCAAAATTGGAACTCCTATACAAAAGAAAAAAGACAAACAACTGAATAGAAATGATCTATTGGCCAGGGATTTAGGTCATTGGCATAAGTGCTTGCTTTGCAAGCACAAGGTCGTGAGTTCAATCCCTGGTACCAAAAAAAAAAAAAAAAAGAAATGATCTATTGAGCAGCAGGTTAGTCCAAACTGTCCCTGAAATTTATAGGCTTTCCCTGCAAGACAGTGATGAGAGATTCTCATGTTATTGTTAAAATGTCTGGAAGGTTAGGGAAAGGTAACTAGACACAATCCTCATCAGAAAGAGGAAGTGACTTTTTTGTTTTGTTTTTTTGCTTTTTTATTATTGTTATGAAATATATCATAGGAAATAGTAACTATTATTGGTTCACAGACAGACACATGACCTAAATTGGCCCAAACAAATTGACCTGCTTTGTTGCGGGGTAGGGGGCAGGGACACAGATGGACACTACTGTATCTTAGGAAATTTATGACCACCAATGTCCTAGAATCTTTCCTGATGCTAAGTTAGCATTTCCAAGTCCGTTCCTTTAAACGCTATATCCCCAGTCCAATAGCATATGTCAAAAAGGGATTCTACTGTCAAGCAAGTAGCCAATAAACTTCTAGTATCTAACCTGACTGTGCATCAGAACTGCCCAGTCTCTTCTATTTTACCCCATCTTTGTGTCTACTCCCCACACAGTGACCCCAGAATCCCTAGGGAAATGGCTTATTAGTTTGGCTTCCCATGCAGGTATGCCTACAGAAAAAAAGGAGTCTGTGCTGATTCAATGGCTCAAGTATTTTGAGGCCTGTGATATTTATTTTCCTTTCTGGTTTAATATGTTTGTCTTGTGGGCTTAGTTCACTTGGTTGTCCCTAAGAGACAGATCTCACTTAGTGTGGAAGAGATCAGATTTCTGAGGCAGTAGGCTGGCTCAGCTCCAGGTCCTAGAGACTGTCCTGAGGCAGTGAAGGTGATAAGCCCTGACTGAGCAAACTTTGGAAAGTCAACCTGCTACCCTCAATCTGAACCAACTCTCTCTCTGCTCTAACAGTGTAGGCTATACAAAGCAAGTCTTTTCTACCTCTGAAATTCCAGAGCATGTAGAGCTATGATTCTTAAGGGAGTAGCATACCACTCCTTGGGAACCACAGAAACTGGATGTCTTTTGCTCTAGGGAAGGGCATGTTTTCCTTACCCGAAAGACACAGGCTATTGCCACAATCATCTCCTGCGGGGTCCTTGCAGAACTCCTTCTCATCATGCTTGCCAGGGCCCCGGGCTTCCTGTGACATGCACAAGAGAAGGCTCTTAAATATTAATGATCTTTGAAAACAGCCTTGGAATCCTACAGGTCCCAGAAAAAGGAGAGAAATACAGGGATACCACAAGAAGGTTTAGCATTACAAGCAGCAGCATGACCAAGGAGGGGCCCAGCAGGGGATGGGGCAAAGGTAATACTCTATGCCTTTGCACTTCTGCTGTGGGGATGCCTTGGAGTCAGGAAGAACCTGGAGGGCAAGAGTAGAACAGGAGTAAGAACAAGAAGGGAAAAACAAATAGCAGCTTACCTGGGACTCAGCTGTCACCTCCCAATCTCCAACACTACCCATTTTGGGAAGAGTAGGGACTCGAGGAGTGAGGGCAGCTGAGGAAAAGAAAAAGTCTCTGAAACCCAAGCCCAGGTTCTCAAAAACCACTTTCTTCTAAGGTCTGCCTTCCCAGAAGTCACACTTGGAAGAGACTGAGACACCCTATGGCCAGTGCAAATCACCTTTTATTTCCCTTCTAGGGAAAACTGGGAGGCTACACAAGTGTTTCAACAAGACTGTTGCTGTTCAAAACATGTTTAATTCATAAAGAGATAAATTAGATAAAAGTCTTACGACATTAAACAACAACTCAAAAGCATAAAATATGGGTTGTTTACCTTTTACGTAGTTATAATCTACAGATGAAATGAATGACCGGACTCAATAACAATTTTACTCTTAGGAAACAAAGCTCCTAAGCCAGGCTTGTGTGACACATGTGAGATAATTGCCTTGAACCTCGTGATAACCACCCACCTTAGTCCCAGCCTGAATCTGCTGCATCTGCTGCTCCAGCTGGCATCACTGGGAACTTCTTACTCTTTTCCAATGCATTTTTACCCTACTTCTCAGTAAGTGTGTCCATCAGACACTATCCTGTCCTTTGCCTTGAACTCTCCACATCCTCCTCCCCATGTGCCCTTCCTTTCTTCTCAATCCTCTCCCTTGGAGAAAAGGCTTCATCCACTAGTTTTCCCAGATTCTTTGTACTCACCATTCTCTTTTAAGAGATGTGATGCCATCTTGGCATTTAGATGCACAGGGAGGTCAGAGTATGAATTCTTCACCCATTGCTTCTGAGACTGTCCCTGAGGCCTGTGATCTGCTGGCTGCAACTGGAAGCACTGAGAGTCTTGTGCTGCCTTTAATGATTTGGTCTCTTCTGCACCCCACTCTAGTTCCTGCACACAGATGTTCAAAATTCCCAATCATTAGCTCAATAAGGCCTACTTCAGTAGGTCAAGGAATGTTACTTTGAGTAAGTCTATGGTCCAAGACATAACAAGCTTGTAAAGGGCTTCAAGTGTGATGAGGAAGCCATCAGACTTACTTCAGTAAATAGACCAGCATTTATACAGATGAGGACTTAAGTGACTAGACTCAACAACAATCCTTACTTTCAGCCCTAGCTCCTCCTCCTATTCCACTGCTAAACAAAGGCTCTGATTATATGAATGGTAACTATAGACACAGAAAACTATATTCAAGAAATAAGTATATTCAAGTGTATTCAAGAAAAAAGTATATTCAAGTAATAACAAGGAGGTAAAAAGTCAGTAAAACAAACTTCTTGTTTCAATTCAGCAAGTACCGTAGAGTATCACTCCATCTTAACAGGTAACAACATGGACAAACTGAAAAATCGACAATTTTTGAATCCCTCAAGTAAGATAATAACATACACTGCTGCCCTCAAAAATAGAAGAAATTAAAACAGGTAGATTCAGAGGACTATACCTGACTAGAGCACAAACCTGTGGAAACTAGTACCAGAGTCAGAAAAACTAAAGTGTAATTGATGAACTGTGAAAGCTTCAGGGTGGAAAATCCTGAGAGTTAAAAGGTCCAGGCGATCCAGTTAGTCACTGGGGAGAAGGAAGACACACAGATAAAAAGTAAAGGGAAAAATACAGCAAACTAACACTAGTCAAAAGAAAACTATATAAATTCCAGACACAGCAGACTTCAAAGCAAGAAAAGTTATGAAAAATTAAAAGTGGCATTATTGGCACACAGACAGAAGCCATGTAAAAAAAAAGCCACGAAAAATTAAAAGTGGCATTACTGGCATACAGACAAGCCACGTAAAAAACCAGTGTCAAGAAGGTTACCAAGACAAGGAGAGAGGCCAGAAGAAACCAATTCAGCTGATATGCTGATCTGGGTCTTCCAGTCTCCAGAACTGTGTGAAAATAAATTTCTGTTGTTTTAAGTAAATTAATGAATTAAATTTAAATTAATAAAATAAAAATGACATTATAAAACGATGCAAGAGTCCATACTCTAAGACATAATAATCCTTAATACACATAAGGGTTATACATGCACTAAATATTTAATGCTCCTAAAACACAGCATCAAAATATTACACATAGGCAAAAACTGACACAACTGTAAAGAGGAAAAAAATTAATTCACTATTATAATTGGAAACTATTAGAAATGGAAATACTAGCAGGCAGAAACTTAGTAAAGATACAGTTGAATTAGCATACTATGATGTTGGGCATGGCTGTGATCCCAGCATTTGGGAGGCTGACAGAGGATCCCTGTGAGTTTAAGACCAGTCTGGGCCACACAGTAAGTTAAAGACCAGCCTGTATTACAAAGTGAGACACTGTCTCAATAAACAAACAAACAAAGTATGAGGGGATTTAGACACATGAATTAGGTAAAACAGAAGAGATATAATTTACAAACATGAAATATTCTATACAACAACAGAATGCTACCCATGTTTCTTAAGCTCACACAGAACATTATTTGCAGTACAACATTCTGGGCCATAAAACACACCTTAACAAATTTAAAATAACAGAGTCATACAATATCTGCTCTTGGACCATAGTGAAATTAAACTAGAAATCAGTAACAGAAAAGCACATAGCTGTAAAATCCAAATACTTAGACTAAATAACATATCTAAATAATACTGGGTCAGTGGCACAATGCCGGTCTGGCAAGTGCAGTACAAAGACTGGAGTTTGAAGCCTGGTACAGAAAAAAGTTTAAAAATTTAAAAATATAAAATATATATATATATATATATCTCATTTGAAGAAACTTCAAGAAAATTTTTAAATGTTTTGAATCAATGAAAATGAAAATACAATTTACAAAAACTATAGAATATAACAAAAGCTACACCAATGTCTAATGAGACTAAGAAAATAAAGACTGAATATACAAATAACTAGTATTAGAAACGAGAATAGATCATAACAGATCTCAAGGACATTAAAATGATATGAATATTATAAATAACCCAGTACCCATACATTTGATAATTTGCATTAAAAGGACCAATTCCTTGAAAGTCATATCCTGCCAAAACTCACACAAGAAGAAACAGAATCTGAACAGGTCTATATTTACTTTAAAGATTGAATAGATAATTAGTAACCTTCTAAACAGAAAGCACAAGGCTTACAGGTTCACTGGTGAATTCTGCCAAAGGAAAATATTATACCAATTCTCTGTTGTCTCTTCTAGAAGACAAAAGGGGAAAGAATATTTCCTTACTCATTTGTGGGGCCAGCAATATTCTAACACCAAAATCAGATAAAGATATTATAAGAATATTATTAGACCAACATAGATGTAAAACTATGTCCTCAACAAAATATTAGAAAATTAAATCCAATAATATAATTACAAAAACAATATATATCACAACCAAATGGAATTTATCCCAAGTATGAAAGACTGGTCCAACATTTGAAAATCAGTTAATGTATCCATCACCTCAATAGGCAAAAGAAAAACAAATCATGATTATATCAATAAATGCAGAAAGATAATTTGAAAAAAATTCAACAATTATTGATGATAAAAATTGTCAGCAAACTAGGACTAGAGGGGAGCTTCCTCAACTTGATCAAAAATATCTACAATAAACCCATATCTAATATTCTACTTAATGATGAGAAACTAAAACTTTTGCATTAAGGTCAGGAACAAAGGATGTCCCTTTTCACTGTTGTTCAGTCTTTTACTGGAAATATTAATGAATGGAATATGACAAGAAAAGACAATGAAAGGTATGTATATTGAAAGGAAGAAATAAAGCTGACTATGTTTGCATATGGCATGTTCACTATGGAGAAAATCCAAATGAACTGGGGTGGTAGGAGAGAACACTCCTAGAACCAATACATGATACAGGTTTCAGAATGCAAAAGTTAATATTCAAAAGTCAATCACTTTCCTATGTACCTAACAGTATTAAACAAGTAGAATTAGATATTAAAAGCAAATACTACTTATATTTTTATCTAAAAAAGAAATACTTAGGTATAATTCTGGCAAAATATTTACCCATTTATAGAAGTAAAACTCTGATGAAAGATATTAACTAAAAACATATATAGGATAACTCAGTACTGTCAAGATGTCAGTTCTTTCTAATTTGATCTATAGATTCAATGTAGACCCACTTAAAATCTCAACAAGCTTTTTTGTGCATATGGAGAACCAAAAGACTCTGGGCAGCAAATACAATATTGAAGGAGAAGAGTAAAATTCAAGAACTCACAATACCTAACTATAAAACTTACTATAAATCCATGGTAATCAAGAAAGTATGGTATTGGCAAAAGAAGAAAAAATCAATAGAAATGAATCGGAGGACTCAAAACAGGTGTAAGTACAGTCAACTGAACTTTAACAATGCAAAGGCAATACAATGTAGCAACAGTAGTATTTTCAATAGTAGTATTTCAACACCTAGAACTCGACCTCCACATGCAAAAAAAAAAATGATAATAATAATAATAATCTAGGCAGACTCTACACCCTTCCCACAAATTAATTCACAATCAGAGACCTAAATTAAAACACAAATCACCTAAAAGATAAAAAGGGAAAAACCTGGATGACCTTAAGTATAGGGATGACTTTTTAGATACAATGCCAAGGGCAATATCCATGAAAGAAACAATTGATACTGACTGAGAGAAAAACTTTACAAAAGTCACACCTGATAAAAGGACTGTTACACAAAATATACAAAGAACTCTTAAAACTCAACAGTAAGAAAACAACCCAATTAAAATATGGGTAAAGACCTAAACAGACATCTCACAGAAGATATACAGGTGGCAAATAAGAATATGAAAAAGATTTTTAGTATTTTCTCACCAATCACTGCAAATTAAAACAAAGAGAAATCAGTATACCACTAATACAATAGCGAAAATGCAAATATTTACAAAACCAATATAATTTGTGATAGCTAGATCTTGGAAACAACCAAAATGCCCATCAACCACAGAGTGGATGAAAAAAAAAAGTATTTTTATACAATGGAATACTATTCACCTATAAAAAGGATGATCTTGAGACCTTTATAGGAAAATGGAGGCAACTTGAGAATATCCTCATTAGTGAAATAAACAAGACTCACATTAGTAAATATCACATTGTCTCTCTAGTGTAAAAAATAATAAAAACTGACAGAGTAATGGGATCAAAACAGTATAATAGATACTGTAAAAGTGAAAGGGAAGGAACGTGCTCTAAAGGGTAGAACAGTATGCAGTGTGTAAGACAGATGATCATATTACTGAATTTCTGTTGGATCATTGAACAGAAGGGTTTGCACTGTCAATGTTTGAGTGTCTAGCCATTTTTTGTGCTTTGATTTTGTGACTTTGGCAATTATTTTCAAGATGACAATGTAATGTATCAGCTAATGATTTCATGATGTCAATTTTTTTTAATTCTGTATTGCTCTACATTTTTTCTGTTTTTCTATTTTGTGTTTTTAATTTACTTTTCTTTCCTTAAAAAAAAGATAGCAGTATGTAATATAACAACCATTGTTAAATTCCTTTCATTCTGTTTTGAAAGCCTATATTGTTATTGTTTGGGATTTGTTGTTGTTTGTCTCTTTTGCTTTTTGTTTTTCTTTTCTGACTTTTCTTTTTAAAATTAAAAATTTAAAAAAAAAAACAAATGCTAGTAAGGATGTAGAGTAACAGAAATTTCATTCTCAGCAGGTAGAAATGCAAAACAGTACAGCCCCTTTAGAAGACAATTTGGCAGTTTCTTACAAAATTAAAATGTATTCTTACAATATGACCCAGCAGTCATGTTCCTTGGTATTTACCCAAATGAAAACTATACATACGCAAAAATCTGCATATGGTCATTTATAAGCAGCTTTATAAATAACTGTCAAGACACAGACATGACTAAGATATCCTTCAGTAGGTGAGTAGATAAATAAACTGTAGTACATCCAGACAATGGCCTACTTTTCAGCATTAAGAGGAAATGAAGAGCCAGGGATGTAGCTCAAGAGCACAGTGCCTGCCTGGCAAGCCCAAGGCTGAGTTTGATTCCTGGTACCAGAAATAAATAAATAAATAAATAAATAAATAAATAAATAAATAAATAAACAAACAAACAAACAAATACACGAGCTATGAAGCAATAAAAAGACATGGAGAAAAGTTAAATGTATACGATTAAGTGAAAGGAGTCAATCTACAAAGGCTACATATTATATGATTCTAACTTTGAAACATTCTCTAAATATTACTCTTAAACATTACTCTCCTAGTATCTTCAATCAATTTGTAAAGGAATCCAAATGGAAAGCCACAGATCTTAATCTTTCCTTGCCCCAATCTCAAATCTGTATAGACCTTTACATTTTAAATATGCAGAAAATCCCTACCATTTTAAAGGATATATTCTCAAACCTAACATTTCTCCGTATCACAAGAATTTCTAACTGTGACAAGTATAGAGGAAAGGGTTATGTTAAGGTGAAGTTTATAGATGGCTGGCTTAATCCATAGCTAAATCCAGCTAAAAGGACTTGTTCTATATATACTGGGATTCAAAATCTGTTACAGCAAAATTATATATTACATTATAGGTCTTCAGGGCTGCTCATAAATTGTTGAAATTGTAACTGCTAAATACACAATGTGCTCACTCCCCTTTTCTCAGCTCTAACACCTACATAAATTTAGACAAGTTACTTACCTCTTTGTATGTCAACTCACTTGAAAAAAAGCAATGACAATAGTACCTACCTGGATTGCTAGGTTTATAGGATGAGGGATACACAAAAGATTAGAACAGTGTCTGACACATGAGTACTCAAAAAAATAACTATCTCATTTGGGTCTCACAACTCAGAAGTATTTTCTTTCCTATGGGTCGTCAGTCACATACCTCTCTATAATGGAAAAAACAATGACACTGGAACCAAAGGGTTAGGCTCTGGTTTGCTTACCAAGTGACATTTGTGAGTCCTCTGACTTTTGGAGCCTTAACCTCAAAAATGGGGAAAATACAATTCCTATTAATTTATATTACTGCTACAACCATCCAAAAAAGCCATAAAAAGATTGTGTTACACATAAAACATAATACAGATTTTTTTTTAAACATAATACAGATTAACCATACTGCTCAGGATGTTTCTGAGAGGTACTTTGGAGTGGTTAAGCAAGCAAGTGGTTAGAGTTCAGATTGCTGAGGTTCAAATCCTGACTTCCATCCAGTAGCTGTGCAACCTTGAACAAATTACCTCTCTTTACTCTGCCACTGTTTCCTCACTGGTAAAATGAGGATAATAGTATCTATCTCATTAAATTGTTTGTTAGACTTGAGTTAATACATGGAAAGAAATTATAACAATACCTGCTATATAGTAGTGCTCAGAAAATATCAATAATTATTGCTCAATAATTACTATTATTGTTCAATAATTATTGTTATCATTATTGTGATTTGGAGCACTTATTAACCTAATGACAGCTCTCCTGCCTTGGCTGAGCTATCTTTGGAGAACAAACTATTAGCCTCACCTGCTTCTGGGCAGCTTGGGCCTCTCGGTGCCAATCCTCCACCAGGGCCACTGCCTCCTCCCCACTCTCAGGATGGTGTGCCTGAACCCAGCTCTGCACCTCCTGGGGTAAGATGGTCAGGAACTGCTCCAGCACCAGCAGCTCTAGGATCTGTTCTTTGAGGCGGATCTCTGGTCTCAGCCAATGACAGCAGAGAGCCCAGAGCTGGCTGAAGGCCTCATGGGGTCCAGCCGCATCCCTGTACTGGAACTGTCTAAAGCGCTGGCGAGAAGCCTCAGGACCAGAGGCAGGATCACAGTCCTTCTGGGGTTTGGGTTCTGACCCCCATGAGTCCTCTTCCAGTTTCACAAACAGGAGGTTCTCAGACTCTGGTTGGGGAGAGGCTTGAGCCTCAGACTCCAGAGCCACAGCCATTATCTGGCTTGGATGCCTCACTTCAGCTGTGTTGTGGTCATTCAGTGACTTCTTGCATCTATGTTGTGTGTTGCAAGGGGCCTTTGGGAGAGAGACTGCTCCTCAAGGCTGTGAAGGTAAAATAAATAAATAAATAAATAAATAAATAAATAAATAAATAAATAAAGGGCAGAGTGAGCAAAAACACTTAGAAGTTTCACTTTCCTCACAACTCCCCCGCTCTCATCCCACCATATTGTTCATCGTCTTTGCTGGACACAGAGATGCTTAGCAATGCACTTTTCCTGTGGGCAGAGAATAAGACTGCAGCCTGGCACAAAGCCAGTAGAGAGCTCACTATGGAGAAAGACAACACAGTGTTAAATCCTTCGGGACATGCCTGAACACCTCAGCCTAGTACCAGCATCCATGATCTGGCCCTGAAGCCTTCCTTTTGCACATGTACAAAGTCCGTCCTTCCCTCAATTGGGTTTTAAATGTTACCCCCTCAAAAGAAGAAAAATGAGAAAAGAAAAAAAATGGAAACAAAGCTTTTGTAAATGAGGAGAAAAGAGGTTGAGGGGAGAAGAGAGTGTGTAGGGGAGAAGAATCAAGTTATATCATGTATAGGTACAAATTCCTTATAATAAATGTGTTCATTATCATTTTGATATATACCAATATGTACCAAAATGTACCAATAAACTTAATTAATTTAAAAAATAAGTAAATGTCACTCCCTCTGTAAGGCCTTTTCTTCTAGACCTTAAATTTTGGTGTTCCACAGAATGTTCTCCTAGCAGAATTCTTTTCTCATTCTATACTCCCTGCTGGTCCTCCCATGTATTTGGGATTACTCACCATCATTTTTTTAATACATGTTTACAACACATGAAGTTTACGTTCATCTTAGGAAGTACATACATGTGTATAACACATCTTGATTCTTTTTTATTCTTCTTCCTATCCGCACCCACCTTCCTCATCTCTAAATCCTCTTTCCCCATTTTCATTGTCTTGTTATTGCTAGCTCATATTTATAACATGTAATATTTACTTGTGCGTATTTGGTACATGTACATGACACAACTTAAATCTTTTTATTTCCCCTTCTATTCCCCACTTCCCTTGCCCTTGGTTTCCCATTTGCAAAATATCCAACTCCGTGTTTCCATCGACCAAACCTTTATTTCGCTTTTTATTTACTTTGCCTTACTCAAGTGAGAGATACCACATGGTATTTAAATTTGTGTCTGATTCATTTCATTTATCATATTTTTCAGGTGTATCTATTTTTCCTGCAAGTGTCTCAAATTTACCCTTCCTTACAGCCAAGTAGTATTCCTTGTATATAGATAATGCATTTTCTTTAGTTCATTGATAGACATACGAGCTGTTTCCAAGACTTGGTTATAGTGAATTATACTGTAAACATCAGTATCCATGTATCACTGTAATATATGTTTAACTGATCACTCTCAAAATTCCAACCAGGGCTATCTCCAGACCCTAACATCCAAATACCTATAGGAAATTTCCGTTGAGTATTAGCATGCTTCAACTACGCTCAACTCATTCCCCAGTCCATTCTTCACACAATCACCAGACTACATCAAAACATGACATCACTTCCCTGCTAAATATCATTCAGTAATCTTTCCCCTCAGGATAAAATGCAAACCTTGTCCAAGTGCCCAATTTCATCTCTTCGTCATGCTCCCATTAGTCCGGGGGTTCCAACTACACAGTTTTCAATTCCAACACGAGTCACAGAACTCCCATTCTCCTTTGCAGTCTCTTCTCTTCCTCACCTAGTTAGGTCTCCACTTTTTTTCTTCAAGAATTTCCATGTTCCCTGAAACAAGATTCCATCCTCAGGAATGAGCTTCCACAGTATCTTATGTTTTCTCTACCATAACCCTAATCACTCTTTATTATAATCATCTCATCTACTACATTATAAACTTCCAGAGGACTCTTGTACAGTGCTCAGCACAGAGGAAGCACTGAGCAAATAGTGAAGTTGCCAACGATGAACTAATGCAGCTGTGTCATGAAGCAAGGATTACAACTAATCCCTTTCTATGCACAGCAGATTTTTAAAAAAATAAATGACCTGTTCATGCTAGAGGAATTCCTTTCTTCTCTTTATGTCCATCTCTTTATGACATGTACCATTTTCTATGCTAAATTAGGGGGCTACATACACATATATTCCCAAAGAGATTACAGCCTCCCTGATGGTACTTATGCTGGATTACCTGAGAAAATAAGCTCTTCGGGACAAGCTAACATGGCATGTCCACTCAAAGAAAGCTATGAACTGCTTCTGAGTGGCAACAGCACAGCTGAACTGTGAGGGGAGAAGTTAGCATTTTGCACTTTAGGCTATCTGGACTGCCCAGTATGGAAACAAGGCAAAAATGAATTTTAAAAATTAAGGTTTCCCTAAAGATCTTCACATACTTAGAAAGAGGCTAGGAGCACAACTCATGGCTACCAGGCAATTTCTTTTATCATCCTTTAGCTACCAGCCCAAATATCACTTTCTATGATAAAAGTGTCTTAACACATGCATGTCATGCCTGGCCCTCTTCCCTGGTCTCCAAAAACTGCTCCCCTGATCCTCTCTTCCTTCATAAAGTGGCTGGTACATACCCTAAAATTTTACCCTACACTATTATAGTTACTTATTCCAACATCTGACAGCTTCATAAGACTGGATTACTAGGACCAGAACTTATCTTACTTTACTGTGTATCCAGTCCTCAACTCAATATCTGACAGCAGGGCCATTAAAAAGTCTTGTTGCCTTTTATTAAAATGGTGAATCTGGTACATCAAGAGCCTAATGGACTATGCAAGATCCACAATTTGTATTAAACTAAAGAAATAATCTTTCATAATTCTTCTTTAAACTACTGTTTTACTGATGGATTAGACCAGATACATTTGGTCTCATCTGGTTTATCGTATTCACACAGCATCCAGTATGTAATCTATTATACCAGGAGCTACAGACCCAACAGCAGCTAGAAAAGACAATCCCTGTCTTCACAAAAGCTAGTTTTGTGAGACAGTAAGTAAGCAAAAACATCTGTGATCCTGCCTAAAGAGGACATTACAACAAAACACACAATAGCAATCTTACCAGGTCCAAAGCACAGATGATAGGAATTTTCTTTTGGGATGATCCAAAAGTCCAAAGATCAGTTTCAGAAAGAAATCCCAGGAACCCTACATTAATCTTTTCTACTCCTTTTGTAAACAACATAGATAGCAGCCTATTGTGAATAGAGAGTGAGGTCAACACAGTCAGCTGCCATAAGGGTGACTTGCACTGAGATGGCCAAGAGAAAATGGATGAGAAAACGGCATTCCTTAGTCCTGAAGCCACCAGGAACACCCAAGCCTCACTAGGACCAGCACCCTCCAAGGGTAGATATTTACTGAGTGCCAGGAACAGTGCTAGGTGTTGTACACAAACATTCTCACCAAATCCTCCAGGCAAGTAGAGTATCTATAGTGTGGCACTGCATTTCACTGACCTGTAATTTCCACTAAATACAAAGAAAAGAGAAAAGAGCAAAATTTAAATTATGCAGCCTGCTCTATTCACCATATGTCTATTCTAGAGTAAGTATATGGTGCTGATACCTATGACTACACTATTCCCCAATCTGGTCTTAGTTCCCGTTTCTTTACATTGAGTGTGAGTGAATGTTTCATATACTACAATCCCTAAAAACTCAACTCTTTCATCTAATGTTCACACAAGAAAACCTGGCTGTGCTGGTTAACTTACTGTAAGATAATTGTGTTGATTCCTGAAATGGCTACTTGCCCAAAGAGCTGTAAGCTGCAATTTTTAACTAAATGTGATTTTCACCTTTTGAGCTGACTTTAGTTATGTAATTATCTGGTAATGTACAGTCCTACAACATCTTCAGTTATATATAAAAAAACTAAGACTCTATGAATTCACTTAAGATTGAATTCACTTAAGATTATACACTAGCAAATGATAATTAGAATCTAGCCCAAGACCTGTCTTCTCCACTTTGCTTAACTATATCACAGAGCCTCCTCCAGGTCTGCTAATCATCCAGACTTCTAAGAACATGGTACAGGACAGTGGAAAGTGATGGGCTCCGCCGTGTGGCACCTGCTCAGCATGGTGATGGACCCTGAAGGAACGGCAGGTCCCTCCAGTGTTGACTTCTGTGTTCTTCTTCCAAGCTGAAATTGAATGTCTCACTTTTCGTGCACACCAGTAATCCCCCAACCAGCTGTCAATATATCATTTTGCCTGCCCCTTCAAACACCACTCCCTGCCAAACCAAATAAAAGCCCACTGCTTCTCTGTCTGCCTCAGAGAGATCTTGCACTCTTCTGCAGCCCTCCCATGCCCGCAATAAAGGCTTTTCCCTCTTTCTGCTCTTACTTCTCTACCATGCCAAAAACAATTTTGGCGCTGTGACTCAGATCAACAGGGCAAGTGGCTCCTGAGGTCAACCCCTGATTTGAGCTCCCACCGTCAACAACCCACCTCTTTGCAATTTCTTGCCCCCATTTTTCCCCTTTCTCTCATATCTGCTACTGCCATTAGTAGCTTCCATCCAACACCAACCCACCTCAATTCACACAGGTGAGCCACCTCTTGCTTCAGGGTTCCGGTCTCATAAATTACAAGCTCACATCAGGATTATCCCTGCATCTTTTGGGAGCATGTCCTTTGGGACTCCCTGCTTGTTTCCTCAGTGACTGGTGGATACAGGTATTTGGGATTTCTCTTGCTGACACAATCCTGAGAAGGGTGACAACTCTCCAAAGGATTGTGGCTTGGCTTTTGTAGCCTCTGGCTCACCTCTAATTCAATCACTATAGGAAATATACCTTCCCAACCCTCAAAACACACTCTGCTTGGGTGTCTCAGCCTAGGTCTACTGTTAGATGGCTTAAGCCTGATAATGCCAGCCGCTAGCCCAAAGAAGACACTTTCAATTTCAATGTCTTCCATGATCTAGACAATTTCTGCTATCATAAAGGCAAATGGTTAGAGATTCCTTATGTGCAGGACTTTTTTGTACTCAGGCCATGTCCCTCCCTCATTCAGGCATGTGGTGTGGCCCAAGCTCTTTTGGCCTGCTCCACACTGCCAAATTCACCATCTGACAACCCCACTGACCCTATAGATGCTGTCCCTTCTGCCTTTGCCACCTCCATATCCCCGAGACTTCCTATTCTCCACTGCCATCTTCTCCTCCCCTTCATCACCCCTTCTCCCTCCTGATCCTCCTCTACCCCACCATTGCCATTTTCCCCACCTGCCCATCATACCCAATCTCACTCCTCCCTCTCAACACCACTTTGCAGCCCCTCCCAAGTGCCACCATCATTATGCCCACCCAACCTCATTTAAGATCAAATAAGAACTTCAATTTGTGATTCCTATGACATCCTAATATCTGTCTTTAATAACTGTCTTTGCTTTCACAGACATAAAAGGTTTTTGATTATTTTTTTGTTTTAATTTTCTCAGTTTTAATTTCTTTTTTGGGGGGGGGGTACCAGGGATGAAACTCACCACCTCACACTTGCTAGGCAAGCACTTATGCCACTGAGCTAAATCCCCAGCCCCTCCTTTTGATTCTTATTACAAGAGATCTCTGTTAACTGACCTATAAAATGGTTCTAATTAGTCTATTTATACTTATAAATCTAAAAACTGTAAGTTATAATTCAAACTGACCAAATATATTTGAGTTCACTCTGATTTTATAAGGTGTCTGTTAAGCTTATATATTTCTATGTCCAATCTGCACTGTTTGTCTATATGTTTCTTTGTCATACCCACAAACAGTTGCTTTTTATTTGAGCTCAACAATTTTTTTCTTTCTTTTTCATCTCTGGATCATTTTTTCAAAATTTACTAAGGTTCAGATCTAAAAACATGCTTCCACCTGAGTTGCCAGCTGATCAAAATCATGCTATAATTGGCTGTACAAATTTAATGTATACTGCTATTTATGTACCATGACTTGAGTCATTGATCAAAAACACTATGTTGGGTTTTATATTGGTCACCATCAAAAGGTTAAGTTTTATAAAAGTAATACAATAAGGTTTTTTCATAAAAAATGCTTTTGGTACAAAACCAAATTAAAAAATCAAGGTTTTCATATAGCTGTGATTAAATATATTTATGCCTCCAGATTTACAGATCTTCCAAAATGTAAAACAGGGGTTATGGTGATAGGCTTTCTTTCAGATTTCAACATCTGCCTTTAACAAAAACTTATGTGATATACATCTCACCAAAGTCAACAAGTTAGATAAAAGCTTTTTTATGTATTAGATAACTATGATTGACTAAAAGGGGTATTTTATGTCAAAATGGAAACTTGGGTTGTTACAAAATGTCATAATTGTCATGCTACAATATTATGTATGGTTTTGATTTCAAATTTTCTGTGTCAAATATGTAACTGTTAACATTTACAGGGATTTATACATTAGGACATCCATGGTTGATAAAAAATAACAGTTCTATTTTATGTTCTAAGCTGCTTGATATTCAGATAAGGTAGTAATGTTAAGCTTACTGCATTACACTGTAATATTAGTAATCTTCTCTTCTGGATGTTCAACAACTGAGGTTTAGTGACCAAAAACTAAAAAGATAGGTAGGCTAGGAGAACAAACAATATTTTGACTCCAGCCCTCAGGTATCAATAAAAACCCAGGATGTAAGAGAACCTCTGCAATGACATTTCATAACTCTGTAAGTCCCTAGTCTTCTGATCAAGGAGACTGTAGGATCACAGAGGAAAATGATCGACGATATGTACTGTGCCTAAGGAGAGTCACCAGGGAAAAAAAGTCTCCCAAGTTTTCACAAAAAGCAACTTGGTCAAGCAATGGCCATGACTCATCCTGATAGCTGATACTGTCAAGAACCAAGAGGCTCTGTACATGGTTCCAAGACAAATACTGAGGAGACTTAACTGACCTTGATTGAGAGCAAGAGGTTAATTTTAATTAGCACAGGTCTCAATTTAATTTGGTTTTAAACATCCCACAGAAAAATACAATCAAAAGATACATTAAAAATGTCGTAAGTTACATATAAAAGGGGCCACCTGCACCATGCTAGAAAAAAAAATGCTGTTACTTTGTTAATCAGTCAGGTATCATGATAGGTAAGGTAAAAAGTCTGCAAATATTTTGCCTCTGAAACCAAGGATTGATCTTGCAAAGATTTTTCCATCGGGTCTTCCCTAGGAGGCTGGACCGTCTCTTCTCCCTCTGGTGAGACTCCCTCATAATACTTGTTATTTTTTTGCTTATAGCTCCTTGTCTATTTAAACTTTTTTTGAGATTTCTTCAATCCAGATTGCAGGACTTCACTACCAGACAACTCCTTGTCCTGGCTGAGACCTCTGGCACCTCACAGTCTGAACCTACTTAGCAGTCACCTCAGACTCCCTAGTTAGAATGACGTGTACAGAACAAGAGGAAAGGGAAACTAGAATCAGTGATTATCAGTTTATATGCCTACAGGGGCCTAGGAATGCAAATGAATACATGTGTGAAGGAAAGTGAAATGGGAGGGAACTATGAATAAATACAGGTCCCAGGAGGAATACAGACCCAAGTATACCCCAAACTTCCAATTTTTCCAAAAGAAGCAGAATTGTGGATTTTTAAATGTTAGCAGCCAACGCAAATTATTGCAAACACTATGGGACTAAATAAAGCATGATGGCTAAAGTCATTTACCATGGGCTGCCACTTTGTGACCTTTCAGTTCAATGACTTCAACATCCAGGAAAATCTAGAAATGGTACAGATCCCACCCACAAAAGACAAAAAATGGATGCTAACAACAATCAAAACAGGACCCCTTTTAAAACACAGAGAAGCTGAAAAGCATCTTAGGTCCGAAGGCTGGGAGTATGGATACAGACAAGAGAAACCAACCCATTCCAGTGTATAGGATGAGAAGAGAAAATTCTCCCCACACCAAGCAGAAAGGCAAAGACTAGTCTGTGGCCTCCAAATAAAAAAGAAACTAGAAGTTCCCAATGGCTCTCAGGCCCACTTGGCTGATGATCTAAGCTATGGCTAAAAACAGGCCAGCCTCAACATAATAGGGTTTAAACCAGGGAGAGCAAATAAGTTTTGCTAAAGCAAGGACTTCAGTCAACTAAGAGATGGTCTACAGCACTATGTTGAGGAATCTAGTTCCAAATGAGTATGTACTATAACCAATAAACCACGACTGACTGTAAGGTACATAGGAAATCGAAGTGAAAGTATATATTCCATGTTATTTGCTATCCTTGGTTTAAATTCCTGTTGGCTCTAAATTAGCCTTGGCTTCCAGCAAACAACTCTGAAAGGCAGAACACTGAAATTCTTGGCCCTGGAAATCTACTGGTCTTCAATTCAAGTATAATAAAACTTACCCTAATGGTCTCCTGTCACACATTCACTCAGGATTTGACTTATTTGACTTAAATCAAGTGTGTACTGTTTTGGACTGAGCAGTGAGGAAATGATGACTCACAATTGTACCTGTACAGTGATACTCAATCTAGTGAAAGAAATATTTTTGAAGTCACAGATAATTATGATAGAATGTGATAATTATGATAGAATGTGATAATTATGATAGAGATGACTTAATCTGCTTAAGAAAATTGAACAAAGTAACAGTTGAGTTGGTTCTTGAAGGAAGAGAGAGTCTCTCAGTAGAGAACTGGGGGAAATGTATTTTAAGCAGAGAAAACAGTATATATAATGGCCTACTCAGAAAAATACTGGGAAACTGGACAGCCCTGAAGCATGGGATGGATGATTAGGCTGCAAAGGCAGTTTATGAAGGGTCTAGATATAAGCTAAGATGTTTGAATTTAACTCAACCTGTGATGACAGGCTTTTAGAGGGAGAAAGCACAATCAGATTTGTGGGTTAAACAGGTTACACTGGGTGTGGTGTGTTGGTCCATGCTGGGAAAGTGAAAAGGAGACTTCGATCAAACCCCTGACATGAAAGGTGCAAATTAAAAACATTAAACAAAGACAAATATGAGGATCCATCAGTGTGGAAGAATGCAAGAGGAATCATTAGAAAAAGTCAGTAGTAGGTAAAATGAATGACAGTGCCATTCATTTCCATCGGGCATAATGAAAGAAGCGCATGTTTGGGACAGAACACAATGGCCAGTGCCACCCACTGAGTTCTAGAAGTAACTAACAACCATCAAAGAGACTATCAAATTAGGTATGCTTGTTCTAGGCGGACAGGCAGCGAATGAAACACTTTTTTAAAAAAAAAGATCTGGCTTCCAGTTTAGGCCTTTATATCTTCACTTCTTGCCAGGGCCCCAGAACCTTCTATCATTCCCTCTGTGTTCTCCAGACCCTAACGTGACTTTTCCGACTCCTAACCCTCTCTCTCCACCTCGCCTACAGACCTTTTCTAAGACCCGCCTCACTCCCGCGGCCTCCTCTCTCTCCTCACCCACGACCCCTCTATGACCCTTGCCATCACCGTACACTTCATCTTCGGACCGCCCTTCACCCTCCACCCCTACATTGAAGGTTCTTTGGCCCTCTCACCTTCCCCGTCCCTCTGTGACACCAACACCTCCTAAGCCTCCAGCCCAGTACCTACGTCTTTGCTTCCCCTGCCCCGCCACCCGGACTCACCCACCAAGACACCCACTTCACAACAGGGCGGAAGTGCTCCAGTGCGCGCGCGCAGGGAATGCTGGGACGCGGAGTCCGGACGGCGCCAGCCCGGGAACGGAGCGGCTTGGAACTACAACTCCCAGAAGGAGCCGCACGAGAGTCGGTGGGTGGCTCCCTCCGCGTGCAGCCTTTGATGTTAACCAATAGCTGTGTCATTTTCCCCCAGCTCTGGCACCGGAACGAATCGAAACGGGTTCGACACCTGGGGCGCGGCCTGTTGCTATCCAGACCCCTTCCGTTGACTTCGTAATAACGGAACCCCCCCAGTGGGCGGACACCAGCGCCTTAGGGGCGGGGCCTACTGAGGGAGAGCTGAGACCTCCGTAAACCTGAAGAAACCAGAGCAAAAACAAGATACAGGAAAAAGGGAGACTAGAGGTGACCAGAATGGAAGGCAAGAGATCGGAAGACAGTTGCAGCTTCAATTTCCAGCTCACAGCCTAATTGCATGGATTTGGATGACATCCATGTCACTGGCTTTTGGTGAAGTTGCAATGAGGTGATAACCCTAAAACAATTCAAAGCCCGGATCCTAACAATATGCGATAAATGTTAGCAATTATTTAAATCAGTTTAAACAGCACTTGGCATTTCGTGGGTGTTAGAAGAATGTGAATCATTATTACAGAAAAATCTTATAATATGCTGTTGCCATTGTGAATACTTTGAGGTAGGAGCAATGTAATATGGGGTTGATAATGTGGATTTTGTAGTCACGTAGATTCGAACTCTGACCCACCTACTTCCTAGCTGCGTGGCCATAAACTATTGCATTCCTTTTGTCTCCGATTATCTCACCTGTAAAATGCAAGTAGTATAATCAAACCTACTTTGCAGGGGGTTATAAAGGTTAAATTAGATGATATAGTTAAAACATAGTCTCTGGAGTCCTGATGCTTGTTGTCTGAGACTTATTTCAATCAGGAAATGTACTTTGCCCATGTACTGATTGCAAAAGCTTAGACAAATCACTTAACCTCTTTGTGCCTCAGTTTCCTCATGTGGAAAATGGGAATGATAATAGTTTTGTCCTAGTAAGTTTGTTGTTGAGAGGAATAACTGAGAAGTATATAATGACCTTAGCATATGTGTAACCATTTCCTACAATTATTTTATTAATGGCTATTAGATTTTGAGCAAATTGACAGTGCCTAGCATATGGTAGGGTCCCTCAACCTGTTGGCTAGTGTTAAAATCAGGAGAAATCTGTATCTTAGTTTTAATAATCCAGTTCTAATCCCTTGTCTTCTATAAACCATGTTCCGTCTGATTTATAGTAACAGCTAGTGTGATTCTACTGAGTAAACCTAATAACAACTTATTAACGTTCCTTGTTGTCGATTTGTCTCACAACAGCCCTATGAGATTAGTGTTTTTACCCTCAATTTACCAAGAGGGAATGCGAGGCTTAGAGAGATAAAGTAACTTCCTCAAGAATATGGAGGTGCTAAGTGGCAGAGTTTGAACCCCTGGGATGTACCTGCAAAGATCTCTTTGTTACTTCATGAGTAAGAGACAAAAGACAGAGAGAGGACAAGGCTTGGGAAGGGAGAGAGAGTGCAGCTATATGGGGTGCTAAGTGGTTTGGAGACATTTGAGAGAGTGTCAGGCTCTGAAGTTGGGAAGGCAGCCTTGCAGAGTCAGGTAAAGACTTCTGCTTCAAGCCCACTTGAAGGAGGGGTAGAATTAGACCAAGTAAGGAAAAAGAAAAACACAAGAGGGCGTCCCTCACCCTGTAGCCAACCTAGAATTGTTCTGTGGATTATCTTGGCCTTTGTGTTACTAAAGCCTGGCATTTTACTGAAGAGAAAAACTAAGAAGGTCTCTAAAGATGCAAAGTGCCCTGTCCAGTGTCATACAGAAATAAGCAACAGAGTCTGAATCAGACTGAGGTTCTTACTGGTGCAGTAGCCATGTGATTATAGTTTGCAAACATTCTTATCTGAACTCTCTCTCATCTTGGGCTGCACTACACTCCAAGCATGCAGAAATGAATGAAACATATCTAGTCCATACCTCCAGGGCCTGATCTCTAAACTTTCCAATCAAGCATTCCCATAATAAAACTTTCCCAATCAAGCATTCCGTTGAGTTTTGAAGCATGTATCTCCATCATTTGTATATTTATTTATTTTACAGTACATATATATTTATTGAACATTTATAGACATAATTAGGTCCTGCTGTTAGTGCTTTAGACATATTAGTTGATTTAATACTCACAAAATCCTTTTGGGAAAGGTGTAATGCTTTCCCATATTATAGAACAGAAAACCAAGGGACAGAAATAAGGTAACATGCCAAAGCCACATAGCTACAAAGCAGACAGTCTAGTTTTACAATAAGGTAAGGTTTTTAAAAGATAAATAAACGTTGTAACATTTTCTTTTTAAGGCCCTGTGCACCTCACTTTGGAAACTACTGAACTAGGGACTCTCAGGTTGCAACAGAGAGATGCAGAAAGTTGGGAGAGCCGAGGGGAACAGTTTATCTAGTCCTGGAGGGCAGGGAATGTTTCTAGAGAAAGTGATGGCTGAGCTGAATCTTTAGGGTTGCTTAGAAAGTTCCCAGGGGAAAGGTAGTCTTCAGAAGAGTGTTCAGAGTGGACAGTATTGCTATCATGCTCAAAAGCATTGAATACAGCTTTATATTTCCAACTGAGGGGGATCAGTCTGTCTTCTGGCCAGCTGTTTGATCCTCAGCCACTAACCTTTCTATAGCCCGAGATCACAGAAAGAATCATTTATTCTTTAAAGATGTGGTTGAATTTGGCCATGTCCCAAGCTCCACAGTTTAGAACCCACCTTCCTACCTGCCCCCATGTACCTCATGAATCCTTCTTGCTTTATTTACTCTGGGCTTCAATTTCTGTGATTCAGTAGTGCCTTTACCCCCTGCTTCATGTGAGTTACCATTTTTTTAAAAACAAAATCTCATCAAGCCATGCATTTCATAGGTTATTAAATGTACTGAAGATATGAGATCACATAGCATATCATATGGCCACTTGCCATCCCAATTTTCTCACTCAGCCACTAGAACATCTCATAGTCTGTGGTCCCAGCATTTGGTCCTCCTTGCACTCACAGCACCCCTCCTGAAAACTGAGCTCAACCTTTCAACTCATACACATGTCCATTCTTTCCCTGCCAGCATGGCTGCTTTTTCTTTCCCTACCCTCCAACACACGTGTCCCTCCCCTGCCTAATCCAAGCTTTTCCAGCCTACTCTTCAACCAAGCCCAGAAGCCATTCTTGTCATCTTGCTTGGGCCACAAGCAGTAGTCTCCTCGGTGGAGCAGCCAGGCCAGTCTATGGTAGCGGGGGAGCTGGTGACGAGAGATGCGCTCCAAGAAGACCACCAGCAGCGCTGGGGGGTGCGGGGCAGCCAGCAGGAGGGAAGTGGCCAGGCGAAGCTCCAGGCGGCAGCGAGGTGTGTGCAAGGCCTTATGACTTAGCACACAGATTGTTACACGGCTGCCTATTATGCTGTCTGTCACATTATCAACCACATCTTTGCCTGGCTCAAAATCTCGCTCAGGGAGGCAGAGACATAGTCCCTGGCCAGCGGGAGGGCAGCCCTCCAGAACTGGCAGCAGCTCCTGTATTACCCAGTCTTGGTCTTTCCTGCAGTGGGACACAAACACATCATAGAGGAACCTCTTGCCCTCATCCCTTTGACCCCTCAGACTTTGGAACCAAGTTCTGAACAAGGCCTGGAGATAGAAGAGCCAGGAGTTCCTAGCTTCTTGGAGGAGGGGCAAGGAGATTAGCAGCAGCAGCAAGATAAAGCTGCCCAAAAAGAGTTCCAGCTCCGAGGTCTTAGAGCAGTGACTCCAGAGAAAGGGGGAAGAAAGATTCTTAGATCTGTCTCCTATTTTTGAGTGGCATAGACTCTTTCTTGATACATACATATATGTTCTGGGGGACCGCTCCAGCCAGGGTCCTACCCAGGCATTGGCACACTGGCAGGCCAAGGACGAAGACAGAATGTATATGTACTGGGGCATCTGAGGACTGTATTCCCACAGGCTGCCATCCAGCACAAGGTTATTCTCTAAGAATAGCACTAAGACCTGGAGACTGCTGAGGCCCTTGAAAGCAGAAGCTGACAATGTCTCCAACCCCGTGTTAACCAGATGCAGAACCTGAAGCCTGGGCAGCTCACCCACCATCTCATCGAGCTGCACCGGACGGGGCTGTGAGATGAACCGTAGGTTCTTCAGCTTCAACTCCTCAAGACTTGGCAGCCCTGTAATGCAGCAGGGCCTGGGGTTGTGCCCATCCCCCTTCACTCTCAGGGACTGGAGTCTGGGGAGCTGCCAGAGGAAGAAGCTGGAGGTGTTCTGGGAGCAGAGGGCCTGCAAACTACTGCCAAGCAGGAAGAGTTGACGAAGGGCAGGGAAGATCTTGAAGATGTTCTGAGTCCCCAGCTGCAGTCCCCAGCCTTTTAAAGTTAGAGTCTGCAAGACTGGGAATACACTAGGCAACAACTTCCAGTGCTTAGTGCCTGAGCCAGCGTGAAGCTCCAAGCTGGTCAGCATTGTAGGCAAAGACAATGTCATCCCAGTAGGAGAAGAGGGAAGCTGTAGTCTTAGGTTGTGCAGACTCTCTTGATCCAAGAAGCCCCAGGTTGTGTTCAGCAAAATGCGGGTGTCCAGCAGATTGAGGGTGGTCAGTGAAGGCAGAGAAGTCAACCACCCTTCACTCAGCTCTACCAGTGGATTTGTATTCAAGTCCAAGATCTCTAGCCTCCCTAGGCCCTGGAATACCTGTCCATCCAAAAAAGCCAGGTGGTTTCCTTCAAGTAGCAGCTCCTGCAGGTTGGGCAGACAGGAGAAGGTGGCTGGGAGCAGGGTACTCAGCTGATTGGCGGACAGATTCAGGGTCCACAGTCCTGACACAGCTTTTGTCTCATTTGTGCACAGGGTGGCACTCTGTAACTGGTTATAGGCCAAATTCAGTCTCTGAAGACTGGGCATGGCTGCCAGGAAACCCAGGGGCAGCTTATTGAGTTTATTAGACTGAAGATTCAAGCTCTTCAGGCTGTGGCAGGAAGCCAGAGCTTCCAGAGCTATGTCCCTTATTTTATTGTTTGCCAAATTCAGCTCTTGCAGCTCAAAGTGGGCAACTGTATCAGCAGGAAGCTCAGTCATGTTAGTCAATGTCATAAACAGAGTATCGAGCCTCTGAAGCCCCAGTCCCTCCACATTTGTGTGGTTCAGGTATAGAGTCCTTACCTTGAGGCCCTGGAGGGCCCTAAGACTGTTCATCTTCAGCCTCCTGTTCATTGACAGATCCAATATGTCCAGGGTCCAGGTATCCCCAGAGGAGGGCTTTTGTACCAGATCTGGGAAGATGTCAGCCAACTCTCCCACATCCTGAAGGCAATCGTACTTGATAGCCAGCTGTTGTAGACTGGTAGGCAATTGGACACTCAAATTCCTGTCCAGGCAGACACCCAAGAATTGGAGTTTCTGGAGAGATCTCAGGTCACTAAAGGAATCAGAGGGTAAAAAGAGGTATTCCCTTTTAGGAGGAGATATGAAAGAGAGTTTCCGAAGCTGTCCCAATCCCTGGAGAGCTCCTGGCAGAAGTTGGGTGAGACGCAGGCTCAACCCCAGGGCCTTGAGCCCAGGCAAGGTTGAGAAGGCATTCTGGGGCAGAATAGAAATAGAACCAAAGAGGCAGAGCCCCTCCACATTTGGAGGCACAGCTTGCAAGGTCTGTGTCAGGTTGGTCACTGAGTTGCATGAAACAAGGAGGAGCAGCCCAGGGTCCAAGGAGCAGATTCCAAAGAAGCCAGAGACC